>OX030957.1:11901016-12151016 GCA_943735955.1 Piscicola geometra | reverse complement strand
AAAATAATTAAAGTTTTTATTTTCGTTTCAGTTTTAAAAATAACTAAAGTTTTTATTTTCATTTTAGTTTTGAAATTATATTAATTTACAACTTTAAACACTATTTTTTTATATCTAAAAAAAATTAATTGATCATAAAATGAAACAGTAAAATAGAACTGTATTTTAACAACAAATGAGTTTTAAAAATTAACAGTCAATTGAATTATTATAAGAATTGAGTACGTAAATTATTGAGTAATAACAAATTTTAAATATAAAAACAAATGTACGATTAAAATAAGTGATAATTTAATTGACAAAGCAAAGCGGTAATAAAATAGCGTTTTATAAATGGCGCTACTTTCATAAAACCTAAAGATAATGTTTATAACATAGACATATATTTTTTATATAAACTATACATTTACATCTTATGGCATACTTTGAAATTTATTTAATTTTCGTTTTGAAAATAATTATAGTTTTTATTTCAGTTTCGTTTTGGAAATAATTATAGTTTTTATTTTCGTTTTCGTTTTGAAAATAAATTTAGTTTTTATTTTCGTTTTCGTGGAACGATTATTCAGAATGTTCGTTTTCGTTACGAAAATAATATTTGTCGAGATCATAGATATCCTACAAACGGTACTCATTACGTATGCAAACAATATTGCTGTTTTTATATTGCTCTGTCTATGCTTCCGAGTACCGTTTCTAACATATCCTCTACAAACAACAAGTAGTATAGATACAATCAATCAATCAAATAGATTTCTATAGGGCTCTTTCTTCAAATTCAAGAGCGCTCGTAAATAAATTTGTTAAACAGATATGTCTTCAGATCCATACGAAAAGTAAATAATGATTTAGAAGTAGTTAAATAAGAAGGTAATGAATTCCAAATATATGGACCAGCATAATGGAAGAACGTTTAGCAAAAGAGTTATTAATGGAAGGGATGAAATAATGATTTTGAGTGGATGATCTTAAATTACTTCTATGAGGGTGAGTTTTTAATGATTTGAGGTATATTTGCGATACTGGGGAGTTTTTTAATTTAAACATAAAAACACAGATTTTAAATATAATCCTAAATTTGATGGGGAGCCAATGTAATAAGATGAGAGAGGGTGTAATGTGGTGATAAAAAGGAGTACGGCTAGCGACTCTTGTTGCATAATTAAATACTATATTCAATGGTTTTAAAGTAGTATATGGGTTAATCCAGAATCGATCACATACTTACGGTTTTCCGTTTCTTACTTGTTTTTCAAAAGAATGGAAAATCGTATCAAAGACTGGATGCATTTTTTTAAAGAAAATGAATATAAAAAATATCCATGTAAAATTTTTATAATAAATATTACTATATTATTCTTTCTAGCTATTCAAAAGTTAAAAATATACTAAAAACGCATTTCTTAAATTTGCTAACAGATCTTTAATATTAAATATTTAAGTTTATATAAGAATTAGTTCTATCCGGTTTGATTTATTCAGTCGTAGGCTGGTTTTGCTTCTCTCAACTTCAAAAAACATTATTTTATTTCAGCTTTCGTCTATTTTGTTATTTTTCACAATTTCTCACTTTTGATTCTAGCGTTTTTTTCCCTCTGATCATTGTGGTTTATCAAGAAACAGGTGAGTACTAAATTTCTAATTTTTTTTATTAATACGGTTCATGGGTATAGGAAGGTAAATTTATAATATCGGGTTCTCAATGTTTCTTTTTTATAAAACAATATCAACATATCCTATCATGCATACCCTGACGTTAGCACAAAATTCCCCAATTCTCAATATTAGTATTAGTATTAGTATTAGGTGTCACGACTTTACAGTATATTTTAAAGTTGTTTCATATTATTCATTGAATAAGGCAATTTTTGAAAAATATTTTGATATAAGCTTCGTCTAATAAACTTTTAAATGAAGCTTTTCAATTAGTGAAATAAGATCAATTTTCCCGATTCTGATAGTGAGATGGGATGCAGTCGATTCACCCCTTAACCGATTCACCCCATAACCGATTCACCCCATAACCAATTCACCCCTTAACCGAATCACCCCATAACCGATTCACCCCTCAACGGATTCACCCCTTAAAATAGTTAAAAACGGACTTTATTTTTTATAGGTATTTTGCTAAAATAAAATAATAATTTTTTTTTTAATAATGAAAAAAATAAAAAACTATAATTTTTTCAAATAAATGAAAAAATATGAAAAAATTATAAAATGAATAAAGAAATTTATTTAAAAAGATAAAATAAATAGCAAATTATTTTTTAAATTATAAAATATATCTAAAAAATATTTAAAAAATTCTAAAATATTTTAACAATTATAAAATAAATAGATAATTATAAAATAAATAGATAATTATGAAATAAATAGACAATTATAAAATAAATAGATAATTATAAAATAAATAGATAATTATAAAATAAATAGATAATTATAAAATAAATAGATAGTTATAAAATAAATAGATAATTATAAAATAAATAGATAATTATAAAATAAATAGATAATTATAAAATAAATAAATAATTATAAAATAAATAGATCATTATAAAATAAATAGATAATTATAAAATAAATAGATAATTATAAAATAAATAGATAATTATAAAACAAATTGATAACTATAAAATAAATAGATAATTATAAAATAAATTGAAAATTATAAAATAAATTGATAATTATAAATAAATAAATAATTATAAAATTTAAAAAAATTACAAAATAAATAAATAAAACTATAAAATAAATAAATACAATTATAAAATAAATAAATACAATTATAAAATAAATAAAAAGTTATAAAATAGGTAAAAAAATGGATTGGTTTTTGAGAGAAAAAATATTTTTGTGTTTTTTGTCAAATAAATAATTATTTCGGAGTTATTTTCAATTCATGATTCATGGAAAGAATAGAAGCCAGATTAACCTATTACCGAAATCTCCATTAATGGCAGATGTATATATTCGTTGTTTACTTTCAGTATGCTAGTGTACTTTTAACAGAAATTTTATTTTTTCGACAAATAAAAAGATTTTCGACAAGGTTGGAACAAAACTAATTCAAAGTTAAAATTAACCTTTCTCACAAATATCATGAGGTGTGAGATACGGGTAAGAATTGTTTAAAAACTGGGAAATGTGCACAAATGTATAAATTCTGTAAAAGTGAGATATGTGCAGGATTGACACTTCAAGTCAACTGAGGGCAAAGAAAAGAGATAAGAAAGAGAAAAAAGCACCGTTTTTATATGTCATTTAAAAATAGTCTGTTTATTCCTCACTTCCTAATCAACTGCATGATCTACCCCATGTTAAAAATTACCAATGCCTCCTTTTACTTGCTAAAAAGTTCAATTAACTCTCAAAAAAATCATTCCTTAAGGTTTATTTTGTCCAAAGGCTGTCATAAAATACAACCCTAAAATAAATTGGTTGAAAAGAGTGCCTTGTATTAGTAATGTATTAAGTGTTAAATAATTTATTTTTTATTTAATATTTTATTTTGTTTTAATAAAGTATTTTAAATTTAATAAATTATTTTAAATGTAATAAATTATTTTATATTTAAAATTTTATTTTATATTTAAAATTTTATTTTATATTTAAAATTTTATTTTATATTTAAAATTTTATTTTATATTTAAAATTTTATTTTATATTTAAAATTTTATTTTATATTTAAAATTTTATTTTATATTTAAAATTTTATTTTATATTTAAAATTTTATTTTATATTTAAATTTTTATTTTATATTTAAAATTTTATTTTATATTTAAAATTTTATTTTATATTTAAAATTTTATTTTATATTTAAAATTTTATTTTATATTTAAAATTTTATTTTATATTTAAAATTTTATTTTATATTTAAAATTTTATTTTATATTTAAAATTTTATTTTATATTTAAAATTTTATTTTATATTTAAAATTTTATTTTATATTTAAAATTTTATTTTATATTTAAAATTTTATTGTATATTAAAAATTTTATTTTATATTTAAAATTTTATCTTATATTAAAAGTTTATTTTATATTTAAAATTTTATTTTATATTTAAACTTTTATTTTATATTTAAAATTTTATTTTATATTAACATTTTTACTTAAAAAAATAAGTCCGTTTTTAACTATTTAAAGGGATGAATCGGTTGAGGGGTGAATCGTTTATTGGGTGCATCGGTTAAGGGGTAAATCGGTTAAGGGGTGAATCGGTTAAGGGGTGAATCGTTTATGGGGTGAATCGGTTAAGGGGTGAATCGGTTATGGGGTGAATCGGTTAAGGGGTGAATCGACTGTATTTCAGTGAGATAGGGACATGAATACATTATTATAAACTTCTTGATAATCTAGCTTTGTTCCAATACTATTTTCTTTTTTAGATGGCACCAATTGACCAAAAATAAAAAAACCGTGAGGCTTCTCAATGTTATCGAGAAAAAATGTTAACCGAAAACAGAGAAATATACAATGAACGTAAAAGAGCTGCAGCCAAAAATTAAAGAGAATCTAAGAAAGCTTCGTGCACCGTACGCGGAAAACGAGCAGTACGAAAGTAAGAAAGAGAGAAAAAGCGTCTGCAGTGGTCACGAAAGAAGCTGCAGCAGCAGGCTCAATCTTCTCCACTTAACCTCGATCTACCAGTAGCTGCCAGTACCGGCAGCCCAGCTATCCTGCAGCGAACCTGTACCCCTCAAGTGTCCAGATCACTGACTACTGCTTCTGTGACCAGCACATCAAGTTCTGGAACAACCGAAAATCGGAGCACCGCCGCTCGCGATCGGAGAAGCGCAAAGCGAGATGTGCCTGGATGCGCATGCAGCGCAAGATTAAAAATATGCAGCGAGAGCTATGGCGCCTACGAAAAGGAATATATCGTATGGTAATTTTTCTTAAAATATTATATTAAATTAGGTTATTAATTTTTTTTATAAACTTATACCTTTAATTTTAATCGTGTAGAAGAAGAAAGCTGAAGCTGCTTCCTCGGCCCTGGCAATGCGAGTGGTCTGTCGCGAAGCAAGCAGGAAGCATCTGCTACAACTACGCCGCACACGAGAGTAACGCGTAAAAAACGATGCGGCTGATATTACGTTCGATATCATGCGACAATACAAGCAAACGCGCTCTGTAGTTTCTGTTATGAAAAAGGTAAGCTAATCGTCAATTACATTTCTGCTTAATTTTATCATTAAAATTTGCATCAATTCATTAAATTGCTTACTGCTTAAATTAATAGCTTGAATTGTCAGATTTGCAACGCTGCCCGTAGAAATGTGAAGCGTTATCTCATGAAAGCCATGCGCATCGACTACCGAACGATTAGTCCACTGGAGGCACCGGAGCCGACAGTCCGACCATCGTCTTTGACTCCGGCAGCTCGCGTCGTCGACTTCATATCCGGAGACGACAATTCACGCCTTGCGTCAGGAAAGAAAGAGACGATCTCCTTGAAAGGTCAGAAGTATCAGAAGCAGTACTTGAACTTTTCGGTCGAAATTCTATTCGAGAAGTTTGCTTTAGAATTTCCTGATATAAAAATAAGTCGATCGACTTTCTACGTGCTGAGACAAAAGGCGTTTTTCGTGTTGAGACCACGTCTCTGCGACAGAAACTTGTGATTGTGTTTGCACTGCAACAATCTCGATGTAGTTATGATTCTACAACATGTAAGTTCGATTTTGTTTATTTATTCAAACCTCAAACATTCCTTGACAGTTGATCGTCAATTCACTGTTATCCACAGATAACATCTGACGATGTCAAAGAGTGCGTGGCTCTGATGGAGGCGTCCCGTCCAACTCTACGAACTATGGCAGGCCTCGGACAGGAAAAGAAATTCTGAGGCGCCCATTATCTACAGAGAGCTTGCCTGCAGCTGTGAAAAAGACTGCACCTGCTTTGATGCTAAGCAGTGGCATTTGATTCCCACTTCAAAACCTGATTCGGCAGTGATGACAACTGCTTCCTTGGACAGACCTCATGTGTCAGTGAAGATGGAGCCGAAATCACCGTCTTCTACATGCAGTGCTTCTAAAAACTCTCGTAATCGAAGAAAGCAGACTTCGACAAAATCCGATACTTTCATTTATTATCCATTTTAAATAAAAAAAATTCTCGTCATTTTTGTTTCTAGAAACGATTGTGCAATATTAAAATAAAGACAACTACACAACATTTTATACCGTTCTTCAGATGAGATTTAATTGCTGATCTCCCAATACCTATAGAATAAAAGTACTACTTTGTGTCAGTGTCCCGATTCCCATAATTTGAAAAATTGTTCAATTATTCAAAAAAGATTAATTCAAGTCTTGTGCTTAAAATTTTTTTTTATGTATAATACATACATGAGCATATTTAGGATTTAACTTTTTTTTATTACACATTTAATTATGAAAAGACACAAAGTCTGTAGTCGAATCTGGATTAACCCATATATAGATACGTAGTGAAAACTTGTAAAACGTATTTGCGAACTTCTTCAACTTACTTTAAGTAGTAAAATTATTCCAAATAAAAAAATATTAATGCTGTTTTAAATTGATTTAAAATATTAAAAATACTTTTTCATATTTAAAATGTATAAAAATTATTTATGAAATATATAATAATTTTTAAACATTTTTAGTGCTTTTTCATCTATGCAATTGTCTTCTGCCAATTATTTTTTCTCTTGTGATTTATTAACTAATTGGGATCTAGTATTTTTATCCAACACCAATAGGTTGCGTAGTTAAGGAGTGGAGTTTAAAGCTTTTTTAACAACTAAAAGTAATTTTTAATAATTATAAAAATAGTTTACTTGAAGTTTATTTAAATATTTTAGAATTAAAATAAAATAGTTTGATAATTTAAATAGTAGAGTTTATTAATTCGAAAAAATCGTTTTAATTACTAAGAAAATAAGATGAACTTTAATACTATTTTAGTAGAAACACAAAAACAAAACACAATATTTATTCATTTATATTTTAAATGACATTAGTGAATTTCATGTTCTTGAATAAAATTATAAAATCACAAGTTGTCTTTTTTTTACTACAGAAAAATATTTCATTTAAATAAAAAATATTAAATGTTTATTTATTAAAAACAATAATACAAAACATAGCAAAAAAGTTTCTTCATCTTCGGCTCGCCCTCCTTTCTGGCTTCATTGCACACTTGATGTGCCTTGTTCAGGTATCTGTAGCTCTCTTCCCACTTGCCTGTGGTTTTCTCCTTCCATTTGAAGGTCATGGCAGAGTTGGGGTTGAGCTGAAAAACTTTTCTGTGGTAATCAATAGCGAGTATGGAAATTACAGAAGTACGTATAGGCAGGGTCGCAAGGCATTAGGTCTTTCATCTCCCAAGGTGTGAACGACTTCTTCGTACTATGGAACAACTACATTATGTTCTATCCCAAAATCACCTTTCCGAGATCTCCACATCTGTTTCTTTTTTTTTTTTCATCCTCCATCTTTTCAAGCTTGGCATCCTCATGAATCTTTGGGGTTCTTTGGTTAGCGGCTGCCATTTTGGCAGCCGCTCAAATAAATTTGTGGAATAAACGGTTGGGGAACGGACAAAAAGCCTCTCGAAGAAAAAGCCTTCGGATAAAATACCTTCTACAAAAAGCCTCCCGGAGAAAAAACCTCTTGGAGAAAAAGTCTCTTGGAGAAAATGTCTCCTTGTTAATATTTTAGTATAAATAAAACGGACTTTTTATATAAAAAATGGAATTTTTATAGATTCGTTTCACAATTTTAAATAAATAAAACGGACTAATTTTGAAAAAAATAAATAATTAAAACAAACTATAATTATAATTAAAACGGACTTTATTTTTTTATAGATTCGTTTCACAATTTTAAATAAATAAAACGGAGTATATTTTTTTAAAACACATAACTAAAACGATTTATCAAATACAGTACAAATTATTGGTGAACGGATAAAGTCTTCAGGATAAAAAGTCTTCAGGATAAAAAGTCTTCAAGATAAAAAGTCTTCAGGATAAAAAGTCTTCAGGATAAAAAGTCTTCAAGAAGAAAAGTCTTCAGGATGAAAAGTCTTCAGGATAAAAAGTCTTCAGGATAAAAAGTCTTCAGGATAAAACGTCTTCAAGATAAAAAGTCTTCAGAATGAAAAGTCTTCAAGATAAAAAGTCTTCAGGATAAAAAGTCTTCAGGAAAAAAAGTCTTCAGGATAAAAAGTCTTCAGGATAAAAAGTCTTCAGGATAAAAAGTCTTCAGGATAAAAAGTCTTCAAGATAGAAAGTCTTCAGGATAAAAAGTCTTCAAGATAAAAAGTCTTCAGAATAAAAAGTCTTCAGAATAAAAAGTCTTCAGGATACAAAGTCTTCAGAATAAAAAGTCTTCAAGATAAAAAGTCTTCAAAATAAAAAGTCTTCAGAATAAAAAGTCTTCAGAATAAAAAGCCTTCAGGATAAAAAGTCTTCAGAATAAAAAGTCTTCAAGATAAAAAGTCTTCAGAATAAAAAGTCTTCAGAATAAAAAGTCTTCAGAATAAAAAGTCTTCAGAATAAAAAGTCTTCAAGATAAAAAGTCTTCAGAATAAAAAGTCTTCAGAATAAAAAGTCTTCAGAATAAAAAGTCTTCAGAATAAAAAGTCTTCAAGATAAAAAGTCTTCATGATAAAAAGTTTTCAGGATAAAACGTCTTCAAGATAAAAAGTCTTCAGGATAAAAAGTCTTCAAGAAAAAAAGTCTTCAGGATAAAAAGTCATTTTGTTCATCACATTTTGTCCGTGAAATTTTGTCCGTGACATTTTGTTCGTGTCATTTTGTCCGTGACATTTTGTCCATGACATTTTGTCCGTGACATTTTGTCCGTGACATTTTGTCCGTGACATTTTGTCCGTGACATTTTGTCCGTGACATTTTGTCCATGACATTTTCTCTTCGTGCCATTTTCTCCTCGTGCCATTTTGTCCGTGACATTTTGTCCGTGACATTTTGTCCGTGACATTTTGTCCGTGACATTTTGTCCGTGACATTTTGTCCGTGACATTTTGTCCGTGACATTTTGTCCGTGACATTTTGTCCATGACATTTTGTCCGTGACATTTTTTCCGTGACATTTTGTCCGTGACATTTTGTCCGTGACATTTTGTCCGTGACATTTTGTCCGTGACATTTTGTCCGTGACATTTTGTCCGTGACATTTTGTCCGTGACATTTTGTCCGTGACATTTTGTCCGTGACATTTTGTCCGTGACATTTTGTCCGTGACATTTTGTCCGTGACATTTTGTCCGTGACATTTTGTCCGTGACATTCTGTTCGTGACATTTTATCTGTGACATTTTGTCCGTGACATTTTGTCCGTGACATTTTGTCCGTGACATTTTGTCCGTGACATTTTGTCCGTGACATTTTGTCCGTGACATTTTGTCCGTGACATTTTGTCCGTGCCATTTTGTCCCGTGACATTTTGTTCATGACATTTTGTCCGTGACATTTTGTCCGTGACATTTTGTTCGTGTCATTTTGTCCGTGACATTTTGTCCGTGACATTTTGTCCGTGACATTTTGTCCGTGACATTTTGTCCGTGACATTTTGTCCGTGACATTTTGTCCGTGACATTTTGTCCGTGACATTTTGTCCGTTACATTTTGTCCATGACATTTTGTTCGTGCCATTTTGTCCCGTGACATTTTGTTCGTGCCATTTTCTCTTCGTGCCATTTTCTCCTCGTGCCATTTTGTCCGTGACGTTTTTGTCCGTGACATTTTGTCCGTGACATTTTGTCCGTGACATTTTGTCCGTGACATTTTGTCCGTGACATTTTGTTCGTGACATTTTGTCCGTGACATTTTGTCTATGACATTTTGTCCGTGACATTTTGTCCGTGACATTTTGTCCGTGACATTTTGTCCGTGACATTTTGTCCGTGACATTTTGTCCGTGACATTTTGTCCGTGACATTTTGTCCGTGACATTTTGTCCGTGACATTTTTTCCGTGACATTTTTTCCGTGACATTTTGTCCGTGACATTTCGTCCGTGACATTTTGTCCGTGACATTTTGTCCGTGACATTTTGTCCGTGACATTTTGTCCGTGACATTTTGTCCGTGACATTTTGTCCGTGACATTTTGTCCGTGACATTTTGTCCGTGACATTTTGTCCGTGACATTTTGTCCGTGACATTTTGTCCGTGACATTTTGTCCGTGCCATTTTGTCCCGTGACATTTTGTTCGTGCCATTTTGTCCTCGTGACATTTTGTCCGTGACATTTTGTTCGTGCCATTTTGTCCTCGTGCCATTTTGTCCGTGACATTCTGTTCGTGACATTTTGTCTGTGACATTTTGTCCGTGACATTTTGTCCGTGACATTTTATCCGTGCCACTTTGTCCCGTGACATTTTGTCCGGCCCCGCTTCTTGTCATATTGGAAAATTGTTCATTTTACTCCAATAAATTAAACATTTTTATAATCTTCAATTTTTTTGGGACATAAATGTGATTATTTGTACAATTCATCCTCTTCTGAATTTTTTTTTCGTTCATTATTATTAATTCCTCAAGAATTTTAGAAATATGTATTTTGACAAAAATCCTATTCTCCAAAACAACAAAAATTAAGTAATTCGTATAACTTGATAGTATACAAATTGTATTATAATTTTTACGTTATAAAAACAAACATAATAGGTCTAAATAACCATCATTTGTTTTTTTTCAACGGCACTACAGCTTGGTCTGGCTGTACAAAATGGAATTAAGTTTTCTCTAATAAATGTATTGGTATTTATTTCTTTTTCTGTCCAAAACTCTTTTCTTATTATTCTTTTATACTGTGGTTGCAACAGACAAGCTGCCAAATGAATAAGATCAATTGGCATCTTTTCTTTTGTCGACATGATCAACTGAGCAATCAACTGGAAATTAATAATTACAATTCAAATTATTAATTTATAAAAGAAAAATAATTTAACAGACCATTTTGATTTCATATGACAAGTTTTCATCATCACCCATTTGTTTTAATCTCCATAATGTTTTCCGTTGAGGTATCAACCCTTTTCTATGCATTAACTTTGTCTAAATAGAATCTAAACCATTCGTACAGAGAAAGCGCTTGGCATGGTGGATTTCCATACCCGGAGATCGCCAAATGTAACGATGGGATTCATTGAAGCTAAGGTTAAAGCACCTTGGACTGGATAGATATGAAAGACCAAGAAGAACAGGAATCACTTATAAATTTTGCGATAAGGACAGCTTCCAGAATAAGAAAGAACCTGAAGATCAAAGAGGATGAACTTGATGCGGACATTATTGAAAGAAAAAGAATAGATATTATCAAGAGAGAAGATAAAGATAGAAAGAAAATGGATCAGACTATTTCAAGACTCATGAAAAATAATGGATCTCCTGATGATCCTTTATATGTTGGTATGAAGGGTCCAGAAAAGATTGTTTTAGAAAGTATTTTGAATGGTGAGTCGATGGTGAATGAGCTTTTAACACACATGTGAATTCCATTGAAAAGGACCGAAGTAAGAAAAAGAACGTTGAGCAAAAGAGTGTTTAACTAAAAAACAAAAAGAACTTTTAAAGGTCGATGATCTTAGACCAGATTTAGGGGGTTGTTTAATTAGATTTTTAAGATCAATCAAATCAATTTCTATAGCGCTCTTTCCTCAAATTCCAGAGCGCTCGTAAATAAATTTGTTAAACAGATATGTCTTCAGATCCTTACGAAAAGTAAATAGTGATTTAGAAGTAGTTAAATAAGCAGGTAATGAGTTCCAAAGACGGTTATTGGTTGAAGATTTTAATTCCGAGAGGAAGATTTGGCAAGCGATGAATTTGAAAACCCAAAATCAAGAAAAGATATGAATTATAATAATAATTATTATTTTAAGATTAAAAATACTAAATTATTGGATCAGAAGACAAACTATTTAACAAAATCATTAAACGGTTAAAGCGGCTGCCAAGATAAATTCGAACAGTACAGTTATTAATTTAAAAATATTTAAGCATATTTTATAAGTCACTCTAGATCTCAAAAGTAACCAATGTAACAAACGAAGATAAGGAGAAATATGAAAAAAATTTAGGAGCACGAGCAACAAGACGAGCACACAATTAAAGACTTTATTTAGAGGAGCTAAAGTAGTATCAGGGAGGCCATAGTGAAGAGAGTTGCAATAATCAATTCTGGAGAGAAATAGAGAAGATACAAAAAGCCGCAAGAAAAATCATCAAGAAAAGGAAGCAGCTGTTTAATACGACGAATGTGAAAAAAAACAAGCTCTAGAAACAGATAGAATTTGAAGAGCTAAAGACAGGTTAGAATCGAAAATAAAACCAAGGCTACGTATAGAAGATGAAGGGTTTAGAGATAATGAGAAAGGGGGAAGCAAAACTAAAGAAGGAAGGAATAGTAAAGATTTTGTTTTTTTATTGAAATAGATGAGTTCAAATTTTTTGGGTTTAGTTCGAGAAACATAGATGAAACCCTAGAAATTATAGATTGAAGACAGATTTATTTTATTAACAGCAAGGTCAAGAGAAGAATCAATGACAGGTTTATAAATATAGGAGTCATCTGCATAAATTTGACTATTTAAGAAAAATGAAAAAATAATATTAGGTAGTTCAGAGGTGTAGAAAATAAAAAGTAAGGGTCCAAGGATTGAGCCCTGTAGAACACCATAAGATAAGGAAACAGATGAAGAACGAGAAGATTCCATTGATACATAGGAAGTTCGGTCGGAAAGATATATTTAAGGGAAAATCCAAAAATATTAAAAGAGCCTAAAAAATTTAGTAAAAAAGTAGGATCAACAGTATCAAAATCAAATGAAAAATCAAGGCATAAAAGAATAGTTGGTGCATTAGAATCCTAAGTTAAAATAAGGTCATTATAGAGTTTAAAGAAAGCAGTTTCAGTAGAGTGGCCAATTCTAAAACCAGTTTTAGAGGAAGGAAGTAGTGAGTATTTTTCAAGATAGAAGATTAATTGATCGAGGGCCTTAGAAAGAATGGAAAGATTAGATACAGGTCTATAACTAGATAAGTATGCAGGATCAAGAAAAGGGTTCTTAATTTGAAGACAATAGGGTAGAATAGATAAAGAGTTCTTTAAAAAGGGTTGTAGGAATAGGGTCTAGAGAAAAAGAAGTGTGAGACATAGAATAAATTAAATTTGTAAGATGGTCCAGTGTGATAGGAGAGAGGGATGACAAAAATTCTAGAGTAAACTTAGTAAAAGATGGTGTAGACGAAGATCTAAAATTTGATATCTTATTATTTAGAAATTCAAGATTTAAGATTAAGATTAATATTAAAATTAATTAAGATTAATTAAGATTAATTAATTAATTAATTAATTATAAGAAAAGAGAGTGCGATAAGAAGAGAAACAATTTTTCCATTCATTCAAAGAGGATACAGAAAGGCAAGATCGATAAGTTCGTTCATACTTTCGAACAAGTCGCTTAAAAGTCATGCACTCACAATCATACCATGGGGATTTTTTAGAGGAGAGACGATACCGGAATGTTTTAAATTTAGAAAAAATATCTAAAAGAGATAATAGAGTAAGATTGAAATCAACCATTATATCCACATCAGAAAAATATTCAGAAACAAAGTCAGAAGAAAAAAAGCATTTAGTAAAATTTATTTCATCAAAACTAGACCAAGAGCGCTTAACAATAGAAGAGTAGAAGTTTGAGAAAGGCTGAGCAAGAGATAGTTTGAAAAGAGACTTTTTATCCTCAAGACTTTTTATCCTGAAGACTTTTTATCCTTAAGACTTTTTATCCTTAAGACTTTTTATCCTTAAGACTTTTTATCCTTAAGACTTTTTATCCTTAAGACTTTTTATCTTGAAGACTTTTTATCCGTTTACCGAGGTGGAGAGTTCTTATGTAAAAGCTTGTTGTTCGTACGTCGAGTCAACGAGGACCACTTTAAAGTCAATCAAATGTGTGTGCGCAGATGGCTGATGAAACCGATCCTGGCACGGAAGGTTCGGGAACATGAGGGACGACAGTGCGGGTTTTTCGAACTTACCTCTTCTTTTCTGCGGCGTTGATCCTGTTTGTCTCACAAGTCATGGCACCTTTGTGAATGGAAGAGCGCCAGGTGGAACGATTTTTTGCAGCTTGTTCCCAAGTTTCTACGTTGATGGAAAACGCTTATAGTGAGGCTTTCAGAGTGTCTTTAAAGCGTTTCTTTAGCCCAATCTGAGACCGCTGTGCATGCAGAAGTTCACCATAAAAGAGTCTTTTTGGCAGTCTCTCGTCTGGCATTCGGACTACATGCCCTGCCCAGCGAAGCTGAGGTTGCATTAGCAGGGTGAAGATGCTGGGAAGTCCTGCTATGGACAGTACCACTGTGTCTGAAATGTTGTTTTGCCCTTTTGTGCCGAGGATTTTCCTGAGGCTTGTTATGTGAAAGTGGTTCAACGGTGTTGATATATAGTCCACGTTTCACATGCATATAGCAGTGTGGGGAGCACCACAGCCCTGTAACACTTTCAGCTTAATCTTGGTGGTGATGCCTCTTCTGTTCCAGACGTTGGGGTACAACCTGCCAAAGGTGGAACTGGCTCTAGCAATCCTGACATTCACCTCGTCATCGATAGTGATACTATAGGATAGTGTGCTGCCTAGGTAGGTGAACCGGTCCACTGTGTTGAGCTTTTGTCCATTGACCGTGATGTTAGGCTCAACGAAGGGCTTTCCGGGTACTGGCTGATGAAAGGACTTTAGTCTTTTTTGTGCTGATCGTTGAGGGCACAGTCATCAGCAAACAGCAGGTCTCTGATGATGTCTGTCGTAACTTTGGTTTTTGCCTGGAGCCTCCAAAGGTTGAACAGTTTGACATCTGTCCGGTACTTTAGGTTGACATCAACCACCTCATCTCTGAAGGCATCGGTCAGCATGGCTTAAAACATAAGACTAAACAGAGTTGGTGCCAGAACGCAGCCTTGATTGACCCCGTTCGTGACTGTTGGAGCCTTTTAGTCAAGGCTGGTCCTCCCTCCTTGAAGACTTTAGCTGGTATAACGTCTGAACCAGGTGCTCTGCCACTGCAAAGAAGACGAATTATTTCCTGGGTCTACTGCAAGGTTGGAGGATCATTCAGTGCTTTGTTGGTGGACACTTGGGGAAGACAATTGATAGCTTTGGCGTTCAATCACAGTCAATTAATCACAGGCATTTATTTAGTGCTTTTTATCTAATTCAAAAGCGCTTTTCAAATAAATTTGTTAAATAAAACGGATTTTAGACTACTACCAATATATGCCAATTTAAATATTTGAATAAAAAACAATTAACTTAAAAAATCCAACCTCACCCACACCACTATGACAATCACCGCCAAAAAATTACTATCACCACCAATCAAAAATTCAATCATCACCACTGCACCAACATTCATACCACAGCACAATCATCACCACATCATCCTCAAAACCACAAAACACAATCATCATTCTTTTCAATTTTCTCTCTTGCCACTGGTGCCGAGGCTGCGATAAAGGGTGAAGGAGAAGTCCTTGCCAACAATGGAACTGCTGCTGCTATGGAAGGATTTCTTCTTTATGTTGCAGCTCCCTTGATTCCCTGCGGCCATCTTGGTCTGCTGCGGCCATTCCTTGACAGATTCAAAACAACCAACATTCGCACAAAAAACATTCTAATTAATTAAATCTAATTTTTCTTTAGACTTAAGATTCTAACATTTTAATATATTATACCCAAAACCGTTTATTCCACAAATTTATTTGAGCGGCTTTGATGTTCATGCTGGAGGGGCAATTGAGGACGTTGTCGAAGTGTTCAGCCCATCTCTCCAAGATCTTCTCATTGTCAGTAATGAGAGTGTAACCATCTGCGCTGAAAAGAAATATGAATCCGAAGACGTGGGGCCATAAATTCTTTCAAGGGGCTATAAAAATTTTGGTTGTCTTTCTTGTCTGCATAAACCTGGATCTCGTCAGCTTTGTTACTCAGCCAATCGTCCTGTATCTTACGAAGTTTGAGCTGCACTGTTTTGCGTATGTTGATGTATGCATCTCTCCTTGTCGTGGACTTGGGGTTGGCGAGATAAGCTTGGTGGAGATGGTTTTTGTTATCCAATAACTGCTTGATGACTTCGCAGTTCTCGTCAAACCAGTCCTTGTGCTTCTTGATCTGGGGTCCCAGAGTCTCTGAAGCTGCGGTGGAAATTAGCTCTTTAAGTGATGCCCAATCTTCTTCCACATTCAGGTTATTTGGAGAGGTGGATTCCAAACGATCTTCCAAAGCGTCCACAAAAGACTGCTTGCAGCTGGCACAATTGAGCTTGGCGATATTCAGCCGTTTGGGAACCTTTTTGCCTTGATGGCGTCGTTTCGGCTGAATGCCTATGTTGAGTTGGTGATAATGAGACGGTGGTCAATCCAGCATTCAGCACCACACACTGACTTGGTCACTCGTACATCTTGCCTGTCCTTCTTCCTCACGATGACGTAGTCGATAAGATACCAGTGCTTTGAGCGGAGATGCATCCATGACGTCCGATTACGAATAGGAAGGCGGAAGATCGTGTTGTGATCACAAGATCATGTTCAGCGCAAGTCTGGAGCAAGAGAAGGCCGTTGCTGTTGCAGTGGCCCACTCCATGATGTCCGAGGACTCCTTCCCAGGCAGCGTTGTCCTTGCCAACTCTCGCGTTAATTTCACCTAGCAAGACGAGTTTGTCTTCTTTTGGAACGTCGGCAATGACAGTGTGAACTTCTACATAGAACTTTGCTTTTACTTCATCTGGGTTGGTCATGGTTGGGGCGTAGGCGCTAACGATGGTAAGGTGCTTTCTTCCACCCATCAGTGAGAGTTTCATGGTCATGAGCCTGTTGTTCACTCATTTGGGAAGTCCTGCCAGCTTTTCGACAAGAGTTGTCTTAACTGCAAAGCTAACACCTGCTTTACGTCGCTCTTCGCTGGGTCTGCCACTTCAGAAGAATGTGTAGCCAGAGCCTCTTTCGCAAAACATTTTTTTCTTCCGCAAGCCTGGTTTCGCTCAAGGCTGCGATGTCGATGCTATATCTTGCGAGCTCTTGACCTATCAGGGCCGATCTCCTCTGGGGTCTGTCCACATTGACTCTGTCCAAGAGTGTCCAAACATTTCTTGTGCCCAGTATAAGAGAAATTATTTTTGTTTTTTGTTTTTTTCGTTTCTACCATTTTTGTAAGGTTACCACCAACCACGTTGAGCTGGCTAGGAAAGTTTGGAACAGGCCATTTTTAGGGCGCCTTCTCTAGCCCCTTTCTCATTCCACGAGGTGAGCAGTGCATTCTTGAAAAGGGCTGCTCAGTCGCCCAGGGGACTGCCGGACTCCATCGCTGTTCCATTTTGGCGAAGAACGACCCAATGTCCTAAGCCGCCTGTGTGCAAGGTCACGACTACAACTTCCAGTGTACCCACACCTGCCGCTTCGGCGCTTGCCTCTCGTCACAAAACTTGTCGAATGAGTTGAATGAATGACTGAAAGTGACTTGCGCGATGAATTGGATTAAACTGAAAAAGAGTTGAGCCGTTCTCACTTTTTCGCCTGAGACCATCTTGATCCAGTAGCAAGAAAGAGTCGAGACGGCTAGAGATGGAAACGTGTGCAGTGGATGGTCAGGGTGTTCTTCGTGTTTCGTCATGCCCACAGCGTTCCACAAAGCTTTTTTGACCGTTGACCATCTAGTGGTTCTTCCGCTCCGTCCACCAATTCCAGACTTCATGTGCGCAGGTCGACCTTTCCTCAATTTTTCTTGGGGAATTTCCGGACCACTGAGAGTCTTGCTTCACTTGCTCCACAGAGAAAGCTTAGATAAGAAAAACCATCTATTTTTAGAATTGGAAGAGAAGATAATAAATTTCTTTAAAAAGAAGAGTGTTTATTAAAAAGGATAGTGCGATAAGAAGAGAAACAATTTTTCAATTCATTCAAAGAGGATACAGAAAGGGAAGATCAATAAGTTCGTTCATACTTGTGAACTTGTCGCTTGGCGAGCGGGTTGGCTTAGATGGTAAGTCGTTAGACCTGCAACTTAAAGGTCGCCAGTTCGAATCCCTGTACAGCCAACCGTGAGCTATCATATACCTAGTGTATATGATGCGGTGTTTCACGACTTATGTCGTGTGAGTGGCGCTTCAGTTGCGTGCCCGGGCGCTATACAAAACTGACATTTACATTTTTAAATCAATCAATCAATCACTAATGATTTTTATAGCGCCCTTTACTAAAAGAAAAAAAGCGCTCAGCCATCACGTCTTGAACAAGTACGTCTTCAGGCCTCGACTTAAAGTTATGATTGACTTAGTTGAAGGTAAAGAAGAAGGTAAATAATTCCATTAAGGACCACAGTAAGAAAAAGAACGTTTAGCAAAAACTGGAAAACGAAAAGATCGCTTAAACCAGATTTAGGGGGTTGTTAATTTGATTTTTAAGGTAAATAGAGAATTACAGTTATGAATTTTAAGCATATTTAGGCATATTTTAAAAGTCATTCTAGATCTCAAAGGTAACCAATGTAACAAACGAAGATAAGGAGAAATGTGAGAAAACTTAGGTGCACGAGCAACAAGACGAGCAGCACAATTTAAGGCTTTGTTTAGAGGAGCTGAAATAGTATCAGGGAGACCATAGTTGCAGTAATTAATCAATCTATCTAAATAGGTGGTCTTCTTTATCTAAACTTTTACATAAAAACTCTCCTCCTCCATCTTTCTCTCCTGATGACTATCTTGAATTTCTAACTATTAAAATATCCAAAATTAGATCTTCGTCTAATAATAGGCCTACACCATCTTTTATTAAGTTTACTTCTGAATCATTATCATCCTTTTCTCCTGTCACATTGGACCATCTTACAAATATAATTAATTCTATGTCTCCCACTTCTTGTTCTCTAGATCTTATTCCTACAACCCTTTTTAAAGAACTCTCCTTTTATTCTATCCTATTGTTCTGGATTTGGTTAACTTATCTTTGTCTACATCTAAATTTCCGTCTGCCCTCAAATCTTCATTTATTATTCCTACAATTAAGAAGCCTTCTCTTGATCCTGCATCCTTATCCAGTTTTAGACCTGTATCTAACCTTTCCTTTCTTTCTAAGGTCCTTGAAAAAGTTATTTCTCAACAATTAATCTTCTATCTAGAAAAAAACTCACTTCTTCCTTCCTCTCAATCTGGTTTCAGAATTGGCCACTCCACTGAAACTGCCTTACTTAAACTCTATAATGACCTTATTTTAACTTCTGATTCTAATGCCTCTTCTCTTCTTTTATGCCTTGACTTTTCAGCTGCTTTTGATACTGTCGACCATACTCTTTTATTAAATGTTTGAGATTCTTCCTTTAATATTTCTGGTTCCTCTCTTATCTGGCTTAAATCCTACCTTTCAGAGCGAACTTCCTATGTATCAATTGAATCTTCTCGTTATTTTTCTGTTTCTTTATCTTATGGTGTTCCACAGGACTCAATCCTTGGTCCCTTGCTTTTTATTCTTTATACCTCGGAACCACCTAATATTATTTCGTCATCTTCTTTAAACAGTCAAATTTATGCTGATGACTCCTATATTTATACATCTTTCACTGACTCTTCTCTTGACCTTATTGTTAATAAAATAACTCTCTGTCTTCAATCTATAATCTCTTGGGCTTCTTCTATGTTTCTCAAACTTAATCCGGACAAATTTGAACTCATATATTTCAATAAAAAATCAAAGTCTTTACTATCTCTTCCTTCTTTAGTTTTGCCTCCCCCCTCTTCACTCTCTTTAAACCCTTCCTCTTCCATTCGTAGCCTTGGTTTTATTTTTGATTCTAACTTGTCTTTAGCTCCTCAAATTCTATATGTCTCTAAATCTTGCTACTTCCACATTCGTCGTATTAAACAGCTTCTTCCTTTTCTCGATGATCCTACCTTGCAACTTCTTGTATCTTCTCTAGTTCTCTCCAGGATTGATTATTGCAACTCTCTTTACTATGGTCTCCCTGATACTACTTTAGCTCCTCTAAATAAAACCTTTAATTGTGCTGCTCGTCTTGTTGCTCGTGCTCCTAAGTTTTCTCACATTTCTTCTTATCTTCGTTTGTTACATTGGTTACCTTTGAGATCTAGAGTGACTTTTAAATTATGTTTAAATATGTTTAAAATTCATAACTGTAATGCTCCAATTTACCTTAAAAATCTAATTAAACAACCCCCTAAATCTGGTCTAAGATCATCTACCTTTAATCGTTCTTTTCGTTTTCCAGTTAAACACTCTTTTGCTAAACGTTCTTTTTCTTACTGTGGTCCTCTTTTATGGAATTCTTTACCTTCTTCTTTAACTTCAACCAAGTCACTCATAACATTCCGTCGAGGCCTGAAGACGTACTTGTTTGGGACGTGATGGCTCAGCGCTTTTGTTCGCTTAGTAAAGGGCGCTAATCAAATTATTAGTGATTGATTGATTGATTGGAGAGAACTAGAGAAGATACAACAATTTGCAAAGTAGGATAATCGAGAAAAAGAAGAAGCTGTTTAATAAGACGAATGTGGAAGTAACAAGATTTAGAGACAGATAGAATTTGAGGAACTAAAGACAAGTTAGAATCGAAAATAAAACCAAGGCTACGAATGGAAGATGAAGGGCTTAGAAATAGTAAGGAAGGGAGAGGCAAAACTAAAGAAGGATTTTTTATTGAAATATATGAGTTCAAATTTGTCTGGATTAAGTTTGAGAAACATAGATGAAGCCCAAGAGATTATAAGTCCTGAACTCACAATCATACCACGGGGAGTTTTTAGAGAAGAGACTATACCGGAAAGTTTTGAATGGAGCAAAAATATCTCAAACATAAGAGAGCGGAAGAATGATATTATCCATTAAATTATCAACATCAGGAAAAGATTAAGAAGAAAAGTCAGAAGAAAGAAAACATTTAGTAAAATATATTTATTTTAATGGTTAGATTTTAAAAGTGGAAGTTGAAATCTTCCAGGATTAATACTTTTTCACTGTATGTGGCCAAGGTGCTCATGATTTCATTGAAATCCTGAAGAAAACGCTAGAAGCATAACCTGTTCGATAAAAAACTAAACCATTGACCGCCCTTGAACCATAAGTGATTCTGACACAAAGATGCTCGAAACTCGATGCTTAAAAATTGTTTTTAATAAAAATTGTTTTTAATAAAAATTGTTTTTAATAAAAATTGTTTTTAATAAAAATTGTTTTTAATAAAAATTGTTTTTAATAAAAATTGTTTTTAATAAAAATTGTTTTTAATAAAAATTGTTTTTAATAAAAATTGTTTTTAATAAAAATTGTTTTTAATAAAAATTGTTTTTAATAAAAATTGTTTTTAATAAAAATTGTTTTTAATAAAAATTGTTTTTAATAAAAATTGTTTTTAATAAAAATTGTTTTTAATAAAAATTGTTTTTAATAAAAATTGTTTTTAATAAAAATTGTTTTTAATAAAAATTGTTTTTAATAAAAATTGTTTTTAATAAAAATTGTTTTTAATAAAAATTGTTTTTAATAAAAATTGTTTTTAATGAAAATTGTTTTTAATAAAAATTGTTTTTAATAAAAATTGTTTTTAATAAAAATTGTTTTTAATAAAAATTGTTTTTAATAAAAATTGTTTTTAATAAAAATTGTTTTTAATAAAAATTGTTTTTAATAAAAATTGTTTTTAATAAAAATTGTTTTTAATAAAAATTGTTTTTAATAAAAATTGTTTTTAATAAAAATTGTTTTTAATAAAAATTGTTTTTAATAAAATTGTTTTTAATAAAAATTGTTCTTAATAAAAATTGTTTTTAATAAAAATTGTTTTTAATAAAAATTGTTTTTAATAAAAATTGTTCTTAATAAAAATTGTTTTTAATAAAAATTGTTTTTAATAAAAATTGTTTTTAATAAAAATTGTTTTTAATAAAAATTGTTTTTAATAAAAATTGTTTTAAATAAAAATTGTTTTTAATAAAAATTGTTTTTAATAAAAATTGTTTTTAATAAAAATTGTTTTTAATAAAAATTCTTTTTAATAAAAATTGTTTTTAAGAAAAATTGTTTTTAAGAAAAATTGTTTTTAATGAAAATTGTTTTTAATAAAAATTTGATTTTAATAAAAATTGTTTTTAGTAAAAATTGTTTTTAATAAAAATTGTTTTTAATAAAAATTGTTTTTAATAAAAATTGTTTTTATTAAAAATTGTTTTTAATAAAAATTGTTTTAATAAAAATTGTTTTTAATAAAAATTGTTTTTAATAAAAATTGTTTTTAATAAAAATTGTTTTTAATAAAAATTGTTTTTAATAAAAATTGTTTTTAATAAAAATTGTTTTTAATAAAAATTGTTTTTAATAAAAATTGTTTTTAATAAAAATTGTTTTTAATAAAAATTGTTTTTAATAAAAATTGTTTTTAATAAAAATTGTTTTTAATAAAAATTGTTTTTAATAAAAATTGTTTTTAATAAAAATTGTTTTTAATAAAAATTGTTTTTAATAAAAATTGTTTTTCATAAAAATTGTTTTTAATAAAAATTGTTTAAAAAAAAAATTGTTTTTAATAAAAATTGTTTTTAATAAAAAAAATTTTTAATAAAAATTGTTTTTAATGAAAATTGTTTTTAATAAAAATTGTTTTTAATAAAAATTGTTTTTAATAAAAATTGTTTTTAATAAAAATTGTTTTTAATAAAAATTGTTTTTAATAAAAATTGTTTTTAATAAAAATTGTTTTTAATAAAAATTGTTTTTAATAAAAATTGTTTTTAATAAAAATTGTTTTTAATAAAAATTGTTTTTAATAAAAATTGTTTTTAATAAAAATTGTTTTTAATAAAAATTGTTTTTAATAAAAATTGTTTTTAATAAAAATTGTTTTTAATAAAAATTGTTTTTAATAAAAATTGTTTTTAATAAAAATTGTTTTTAATAAAAATTGTTTTTAATAAAAATTGTTTTTAATAAAAATTGTTTTTAATAAAAATTGTTTTTAATAAAAATTGTTTTTAATAAAAATTGTTTTTAATAAAAATTGTTTTTAATAAAAATTGTTTTTAATAAAAATTGTTTTTAATAAAAATTGTTTTTAATAAAAATTGTTTTTAATAAAAATTGTTTTTAATAAAAATTGTTTTTAATAAAAATTGTTTTTAATAAAAATTGTTTTTAATAAAAATTGTTTTTAATAAAAATTGTTTTTAATAAAAATTGTTTTTAATAAAAATTGTTTTTAATAAAAATTGTTTTTAATAAAAATTGTTTCTAATAAAAATTGTTTTTAATAAAAATTGTTTTTAATAAAAATTGTTTTTAATAAAAATTGTTTTTAATAAAAATTGTTTTTAATAAAAATTGTTTTTAATAAAAATTGTTTTTAATAAAAATTGTTTTTAATAAAAATTGTTTTTAATAAAAATTGTTTTTAATAAACATTGTTTTTAATAAACATTGTTTTTAATAAACATTGTTTTTAATAAACATTGTTTTTAATAAAAATTGTTTTTTATAAAAATTGTTTTTTATAAAAATTGTTTTTAATAAAAAGTGTTTTTAATAACAATTGTTTTTAATAAAAATTGTTTTTTATAAAAATTGTTTTTAATAAAAATTGTTTTTAATAAAAAGTGTTTTTAATAACAATTGTTTTTAATAAAAATTGTTTTTAATAAAAATTGTTTTTAATTGACTTAATAATTTCATAGAAAACGAAAACATTCTATCACCTAGCCATTACGGTTTCACAAAAGGCAGTTCTACGGAACTAGCCATTTTGGATGTTGTGCAGCTGTTGCTACTGGTATTGATTCTCGCTTACACACATAAGGTATTTTCATTGATTTTTCAAAGACATTTGATACCATTAACCATTCTATCTTGCTTGATAAATTGTTCACATTTGGTTTTGTGAATATTTAAGAAATCGTTCCCAATATGTATACATTGATGGTGTAACATCTAACACACTTGAAATTAACACTGGTGTACCGCAAGGATCTATTTAAGGATTTTTGTTATTTAACATTTATGTTAATTATTTAAAAAATCTTTCTGAAATGACTAAATTTGTCTTTTATGCTGACGACACTTCAGAATTGTTCCAATACACAAATGTTAATTTTCAACGCACCGGTGGAAGAAGCAGACGTGGGGGAGGAATGACATCTGCGTTTTTCAGCCACGGCACTTTCGGCAGAGTCATCCCACGTCTGCTTTTTCCATCAGTGCGTTGAGGTAACGCCACACACCTGCTTAGCTGTAGCTAGCAGTTTGTCTTTCAGTGAAAGCCAGAGTTCATCAACGGAATTGGAGCATGTCTTGACTTGTGTGTTGGCCGCGAAACTCGGTATCGAGAAGTGGCTGGTGAGAGCGTATTCGGAGGTGAAAAGCAAGGTAAGGGTTGGTTAAACTTTTTGTATAGATATTTTTCTAAAATAAATTATTAAATCAAAATAAATCCAGACAGGTCGATTAAAGCCCAGTATGCGCAAATTTTTGAAACAACTTTATACTTTGGCCACTGAATGGCTCCATTAATAATAACAAAAATATTTGCTAAAATAAGCTTCATGAAGTGACTACTGTATCTCGCTATTGTATAATTCCCAATCAAAAAAGAAATCGTCTACAGTCAGTTTTAAACGGGATACTTTGGAAATCGTACTCGGAAGCATAGACAGAGCAATATAAAAACAGCTGATGGCAATGTTTATTTATTTCTTGAATCAGCTGATTGTTGGTTTCTAACAATAACAAGAAGCGGCCATATTATTTTAGATTTCGGCAAACTATCCGAGGCGAGATATATCCAAGGGCGGCGATCTGCGGAAAATCTTAGAGGGGTTCTCCCCAGTGTTGGAATCAAAGAACCGGTATCGACCAATACAGTACCAGAGGTACTATTTAGTATTGTTTTTTGTAGTGCAAATTATTTATGTTTCAACTATTAATATTTGTATCACCAAACATTTAACAAAAGTTTGATACTCAATAAAAATACTTTTCTATTGCCACTATGAGCGATTTGCCAAAGTTATAAATAAATATACATTGGGAGATTCTAAATATACACTGTGCGCCATTTAGATAACATAAAATACCCTCTCTGCCTGTCTTCCTGCCCTCTCCCCACAGCATGTTCACTCCAATTTCCAAAAAGACCCCTTCGAATGTCTGACCGACTAGCAAATTCTTCTACTAGCCTTTATAAATCCAGACTGTCAAGTATATCCTGATGTGCATGACAAACGGCCAGTGAATTCGAGCGAGACTGTGTCATAGGTGCACGCAACCAAGTCTTAAGACGCCGCAAAGCACTAAAAGATCTTTCTGCAGTAAATGACGTTATTGGACACACAAGCATCAACCTGATCAATCTTTCAACCTAAGGAAACAGATGTCTGGCTTCCGTGATCATAGCTTGCATTATTTTTGCGTTTGTGCTAAAGTTCTGTATTCATTCTGGTCTTTAAACATAGCTAACTGCGAACAAAGACCAGTTTCATTTAACTCACGATACTGCTTGCAAATATCATGGTTCACTTCACCAGTTAGCAATATTGTCTCCAGCTGCAAGTTTGAACGCTAACCAGGAGAATTTCGTTTGAACCTTTCTGTGAGTTGCATTATTGCAATGCCTATAACAGCGTAATATGCTGCTCGATAATGTTTCTCTGGCGTTGTTGCTACATAAGCTGAGCCCAGCCCACAATACTTTTGTGGCGGCTATCCCACCCGAGGTACAGCAATCGGCTCGAGATCATATGCCAAAACCATACCGTTGACATCTCTGAAAATGGCGTTAAACTGTTGATCTGATCGTAGGCGACGCAGTTCTTGCACAACTGAATCATTCGCTGCAATCATTCCACTGACCTTGGCACTTGCTGATTGCAACAATTTGTTTAACTGTTCCAGAAGTGAAAACACTAAAACAACTAACTTGAGGGCCAGTGCAGTAGTGCCCTGTTGAAAAAAGGTCTCAAGCCTTTACAGCTATTTCATCAGCAGTACCAATGGAAGCAAATGATTCCAAGCTAACAAGTACCACTTCATAATGTTCGAGCACAGAAGACACTGTAGAAACTCTGGTCAGTCATCTTGTAGGACAAAGAAGTTTTATACTATACATTTTATTCAGTGGCTCATCAGGAAAGGCAGTTATAAGAGACACTAAAGCATCACTTAACTGCTTCTTGACCTTCCCTGAACGATTGTAAAAAAAACACCTAACTCTTGGACAAACTGAAGTGAATTGCTCACAAAGGGATTTTCGGCAACAAGATTTGCACAGTGTGCAGAACAGTGGAAAAACAATGCAAGCGGATGCTCACTGCTGATAATAGCCTGACAACCATTATATCGGCCGTTCATCATAACAGCGCCGTCATAAGTCTGAGCTCTTATTTTTTCTAAAGGTAGCACAATTCTGATCAGAAAATCTTTTACTACACAGATAATATTTTTCCGATCGTATCTGGTGGGCTGAATACACAAATAAACTGTTAATTTACATTCAGAGCTTCATCAAAAAAACGAATTCATATCGATTCTTGCTCTAACCCATTGCAGTCTTGTGTGCCATCAACCACAACACCAAACTGGCTTGATTCGGCATTAACAGTGCACACTGTGTTATTAACGATAGAATGAGCTAAAAGCCTCAGCATTTCTTTTTGGCAGTAATGTGATATGAAACTTGTGGTTTGATTTAACCACAACTTTAGTTAATGTTTGAAGCCTTTTGAAATTCATTAACCTTGGTTCATCTAAAAAATAGAAAGGTCGATATTGAAGTGGACCTCAGAATCCCCTTATGAATATCACGCATGAAAAATAATTAGCAAAAAATGAATGATTATTTATCAAATGTAAATCTGTCTGCTTGCATAAAGTGAACGGATATTTTCTGAAAAGCGTTCTGAATGTCTGCTTGCGAAAATAGAAAAAATATATTACTGAATAAATATTCTGTTTCATGCTATGGTTGACGATTATGTTTGTATTTAGATAGGAGTTGAGAAATTATTGTATTTGTAAAACTGAATGGGGTGCATATTAAGATGAACCCCTGGACCCCCCTAGCATCGCTGCCCATACATACTCATAATGTATTATTGTATTCGCATTTTTTTATCCCATGGTTGACGATTAGGCTCGAATTAAAATTAGAGTTGAGAAATGTGTTTTTTTAAAAGAGTGAAGGGGTCCTTGTAGAAGTGGACCCTAGACCCCCTCAGGATTCCCGCCTACGCCATAGTGATAAAAAAAACTAGGTGAAGGAGTAATTAAGCAAGAAAACAATATTTTTGTTTTAGACAGCTATCACTATAACTACACAAACTCACAATGTATTACTGTATAAACATTTACTTTTATGCCATGGTTGACGATTATGCTCATATCTAAATAGAAATGTTTGAATACAAAAATGAAAAAAAAGTGGGGGGGTCCCTATTAAGGTGGACCCCCCCCCCACTAAAAAAAAGGGGAGGGGGGGGGGGTCCCTATTAAAGTGGACCCCCCCACTAAAAAAACCCTAGGACCCCCCCACGATCGCCGCCCACGGTGAGAATGTGTAGTTATAGTGATAGCTGTCTAAAACAAAATTATTCTTAGCTTACTTAAATACTCCTTCACCTAGTTTTTTTATCACTATGGCGTAGGCGGGAATTCTGAGGGATGCTGAGGTCGACCTTTACAAGGACCCCTTCACTCTTTTAAAAAGACACATCTCTCAACTCCAATTTTGATACGAGCCTAATCGTCAGCCATGGGATAAAAAAATGATAATACAGTAAGACATTGTGAGTTTGTATGGGCAGAGATGCTAGGGAGGTTCTGGGGCCCATCTTAATATGAACCCCCTTCAGTTTTTCAAGTACAATAATTTCTCAACTCCTATCTTAATACAAGCATAATCGTCAACCATAGCATGAAACAAAATTTTTATTCCGTAATATATTTTGGGTAGGCGTAGTTATAGTGATAGCTGCCTGAAGCAAAACTATTCTTTTCTTACTCAAATACTCCTCCACCTACTCTTCTTCTTATATTTATGAATTTAAATTAATGAATTTTTATTATATAAATTAAATTTCTGATTTTTCAATTTTCGCAAGCAGACATTCAGAATACTTTTCAGAATTTATTTATTTATTTTCATGGTCTGTATTATTCACAGCCTGACAGACGCAGGCCATGTTACAATGGTTCTAAGGACCATGGTTTTTATGCGCCAGAGACGCCACTCCACACGACGTACACATCTTTCAATGCATACGTCGCAAACACCGCATCACATACACCAGGTATATAATAGTTAACGGCTGCTTGTCAGGGATTTGAACTGGAGACCTTTAAGTTGCAAGTCCGACGTCTACCATCTCGGTTCACTTTTTGCAAGCAGACAGATTTACATTTTAATTTAAAAAATCATTCATATTGTGCTACTTATTTTGCATTGGCAATATTCATAGGGGGGTTCTGAGTCTTTCAATTTTTTAGATGAACCAAAGTTAATGAATTTCAAAAGGCTTCGAACATTAACTAAAGTTGTGGTTAAATCAAACTACAAGTTTCATATCACATTACTGCCAAAAAGAAATGCTGAGGCTTTTAGCTCATTCTATCGTTAATAACACAGTGTGCACAGTGATTGCCGAATCAAGCCAGTTTGGTGTTGTGGTTGATGGCACACAAGACTGCAATGGGTTAGAGCAAGAATCGTTTTTTTGATGAAGCTCTGAATGTTAATGAACAGTTTATTGGTTTATTCAGCCCACCAGACACGATCGGAAAAACATTATCTGCTGTAGTAAAAGATATTCTGATCAGAATTATGCTACCTATAGGAAAACTAAGAGTTGTTTTGGTGTTTTCACTTCTGGAACAGTTAAACAAGTCGTTGCAATCAGCAAGTGCCAAGGTCAGTGGAATGGTTGCAGCGACTGATTCCGTTTTGCAAGAACTGCGTCGCCTACGATCAGATGAACAGTTTAACGTCATTTTCAGAGATGTCAACAGTATGGTTTTGGCATATGATCTCGAGCCGATTGCTGTACCTCGGGTGTGAAGGCCGCCACAAAAGTATTGTGGGCTGGGCCCAGTTTATGTAGCAACAACACCAGAGGAACATTATCGAGCAGCATATTACGCTGTCATAGACATTGCAATCATGCAACTCTCAAAAAGGTTCAATGGAGATTCTTCTGGTTTGCGTTCATACTAGCTGGAGAAAATGTTGCTAACTGGTGAAGTGAACCATGATATTTGCAAGCAGTATCGTGAGTTAAATGAATCTGGTCTTTGTTCACAGTTAACTATGTTTAAAGACCAGAATGAACTTTAGCACAAACGCAAAAAAGAATGCAAGCTATGATCACGGAAGTCAGACATCTGTTTTCTTAGGTTGAAAGATTGATCAGGTTGATGCTTGTGTGTCCAATAACGTCATGTACTACAGAAAGATCTTTTAGTGCTTTGCGGCGTCTTAAAACTTGGTTCCGTGCACCAATGACACAGCCTCGCTTGAAATCATTGGCCGTTTGTCATACACACCAGGATATACTTGACTGTCTGGATTTAAAAAGGCTAGCAGAAGAATTTGCTAGACGGTCAGACATTCGAAGGGGTCTTTTTGGAAATTGGTGTAAACGAGCTGTGGGGAGAGGGCAGGAGGACAGGCAGAGAGGGTATTTTATGTTATCTAAATATACACTGTGGGCAAAAAATAATTTACCATTGTATATTTGTTTATAACTTTGGCAAATTTTAATCTATTTTTAAAATTTATTTGATGGCAAATAATAAAAGATACTAAAATCGCTATTGTTTTTCTTCAAATCGCTCATAGTGGTAATAGAAAAGTATTTTTATTGAATATCAAACTTTTTTTTAATGTTTGGTGATACAAATATTAATAGTTGATACAAAAAAAATTCACACAACAACAAACAATACTAAATAAAATCGCTGGTACTGTATTGGCCGATATCGGTTCTTTGATTCCAACCCTGGGGAGGACCCCCCCCCCCCCCCATCAAGATTTTCCGCAGATCGCCGCCCCTAGTATGAAGCCCCTCATTGAAAAATCAAATTGATTGCATAGAAAATGCACAAAGAAGGGCTAAAGAAATGCTACCTTATCTAAAAGACAAGACTTACAACGATAGAGTTAAAGTAATGTAGTTGCCAACATTAAAATACCGATGACTTCGACGGGACATGATCGAAACCTATAAAATACTTAATAATAAATATGACAGTAAAATAACGGAAGATAGTTTCACATTTAATACAAGGCAATCAAGAGGAAATTCACTAAAATTATCCAAAAACAGTGCCAAAAGAATACAATTTTTTTTAAAATACATATAGAGTGGTAACAGTTTAGCAAAGCTTGCCTGATGAGATCGTAAAAGCTGAAAATACAGATAAATTTAAAATTAAATTAGATAAATACTGGGAATACCATCCCATGATGTACAACTACAAGTGCGACTATGACATAATAGTAAAAAATAATTTATATACATAAACATAAATAAATAAATAAATGTATATATAAATATTTTATATAATAATTATTACTAGATATATATATGTGTTTTTTGTAAACCATTATAGGGGTCATAAGATCTGCGTGGTTTAACTCCCTAAACTAAACTAACTAGGTTGTTTCAGATATCAACAAAAAATATTAGGAGTCTAATGTTGGTTGGCATTCATCCATCTCGTGAGATGATGATAGCGCTCTGATGTGTTCTTAGGCGGCAGCTTCTAGAGTGGCTCAGCAGACCGATCCTGGATCGACAGTCTCTGCTGCAGTGGCTGCAGGTGAAGTCGGATGGAGGATCGAGAGCCTGATTCTGCTGCCTCATCTTTCTTCTTTGCCTTCGTGATTCCAGATGTTGCCTGCGTTCTTCCTCGCCCTTTTTGATGCCTTTGTGGACAGTCTGGCGCCAGCCCCTCCGGTCATCGGCTAGCTCTTCCCATCTGCCAGGGTCGATACCCGTAAGTCTGAGGTCGCGTTTGCAGACGTCTTTGAAGCGTAGTTGCGGACGACCAACTGGACGTTGTCCTGTAGCCAGCTCGCCATAGAGGATGTCCTTGGGTATGGGACCTTCTTCCATTCTACGCACGTGACCCAGCCAGCGTAAACGTCTTTGGCATAGAAGGAGGTGTATGCTGAATGAGTTGGTTTGATTGAGTACGGCTGTGTTGGTGACTTTGTCTTGCCATGTTAAGCCAAGGATGCGTCAGAGACAGCGAAGATGAAAGCTTTCGAGATGATCTTCTCGCCTTGCATAGGTGGTCCAGGTTTCGCTGCCATACAACAGAGTGCTGAGAACGCATGCCTGGCACACTTTGAGCTAGGTGTTTCGTGTCAGTTGGTTGTTGGTCCATACACGTTTGCTCAATCTGGCCATGACGCTGGCTGCTTTGGCGAGCCTCTTATCAATCTCGATGTTGAGGGATAGGTTGCTAGTAATGACGGAACCCAAGTATGTGAATTTGTAAGTGGCCTTCAGCACCTGATTGTCGATTGTGATTGAGGGTGGAACAGAAATGTCTTGACCCATAATGTTGGTTTTCTTGATACTGATGGTCAGACCGAATTCCCTGCAAGCCTGAGCAAAGCGATTCATCAGCTGCTGAAGGAGTCTAATAGTTGTGAATAAATTAAGGGATTACAAAGCAGTTTCACCAGTTATTATTATTAATATACTATTCTATTTTTTTTCAACAATAGCTAACAATTAGTTAATAAATCGCAAGAGAAAAAATAATTTGCAGAAGACAATTGCATATATGAAAAAGCACTAAAATGTTCAAAAAATTATTATATTTATTATATATATATTATATTATATTGGCGAGCGGGTTGGCTTAGATGGTAAGTCGTTAGACCTGCAACTTAAAGGTCGCCAGTTCAAATCCCTGTACAGCCAACCGTGAGCTATCATATACCTAGTGTATATGATGCGGTGTTTCACGACTTATGTCGTGTGAGTGGCGCTTCAGTTGCGTGCCCGGGCGCTATACAAAACTGACATTTATTATTTTTATTTTTATATATTTCATAAATAGTTTTTATACATTTTAAATATGAAAAAATATTTTTAATAAATTTTAAACTGCACTTAAATTATTTATTTATTAGGAATAATTGTAATACTTTGAATTTGAGGAAAGAGCGCTATAGAAATTGATTTGATTGATTGATTGATACTTAATGTATGTTGGAATATCTCGACTAATACGTTCTACAAGTTTTCACTACGTATCTATAATGTAAGCATTTAAATCATAAAAGTTAATCTCAAAATTGTATTTCAATGGGAATTGAAAGCTAAACAATTTAAAATCGTAAACGTCACTATTCTCTCATTTATATTAATGTTTTGTGTAGAAAATCCCAAAAAAGTTTATTTATGCTTTTATAAATGTTTTAAAATCCATTGTTTGTTTATTTATGTATTTATCATTTCCATTAAGTGACTGGAGAAGTTGATTACAAAACCAAAACAAAAACTTTTGAATTCATTAGGAGAAATGTCTAAACTTGGATTCTGTGAAAAAGTATTCTATTTTTTAATCAAACAAAACAATAATGGCATTTTGGATCTGTTTTACATTTCTGCAACAAATAACTAGAATATCGCTCATTCAATTCCTATTGGTTGGAAGAAAATATACCTAAAATTTGTTTGCATTATGTTGAAAATAAACCGACTTATTATATTTTTAATGCATCCAATTTTTAGTTAGACGATTTTCGACAATTATGTTTACATTTTCCATGAACGGGTGAACGGGTAACTGAGTCGGCAACGACTCTTGGCTTTACTAATATTGAAAGGTCCTAGGTTCAAGTGCAACCAATGCCCTAGTAGCCCAAAGGCGTAAATGAAAATATGCAGCCTGAGTGGCCTGGAATCCCGTTCGGGTTATACGCCACTATAATAATGCTCGTCATTATTATTAAACGGACTTAAAGTGGTTTAAAGATTTTTTAAGTTATCACATTTAATTTGAATTCTATTTTATTGATTTAAAAAAAATTTAAGTGGAATAAATTGATTTTGAAACTATTTCAAATTTTGACAAAGAGACGGTCATAAGGTTATTGCAGAGACACAGAGTGTTACAGTGAGTTCCATTATGCAAAAATACTTATCTAATAAATCACAAAAGAAAGGTGGAGCTGCAGTGAAGCTCAGTGCAGGCAAAAAAATTTCCTCCGCAAAGGTACTTGGTTGGATAACTCCAACTTGGAATTTAGGAAAATAAAATTACTTTTTTATAGTTGGGCAACCAACCAAAGTACCATAAAGTTTTGCCTTAATGAGATAGGCATTAGTCGCAAGACTGTTTTGTAAGTTTGATCCTATGTATAACATTATGCAAATAATTTTTATGTATATTTATTCCAACCAATACGAATTGAATAGCCGGTATTATAGTTTATTTGTGGCAGAAATGTAAAACAGATCCGGCATTTGGTGTTCATCTTATATTTGCACAAGCTATAGGCCAAAAAAATAATAATTCATCATTTGTTTTCAAAATAATAATAATTCATCATTTGTTTTCAAAAAAATAATAATTCATCATTTGTTTTCAAAAAAATAATAATTCATCATTTGTTTTCAAAAAAATAATAATTCATCATTTGTTTTCAAAAAAATAATAATTCATCATTTGTTTTTAAAAAAATAATAATTCATCATTTGTTTTCAAAAAAATAATAATTCATCATTTGTTTTCAAAAAAATAATAATTCATCATTTGTTTTCAAAAAAATAATAATTCATCATTTGTTTTCAAAAAAAGGATCTGTTTTACATTTCTGCCGCAAACAACTGGAATATCGCCCATTCAATTCCTATTGTTTGGAAAAAAATATACCTAAAATTTGTTTGCATAACGTTGAAAATAAACGGACTTATTATATTTTAATGCAAACAATTTTTAGTTAGACGATTTTAGACAATTATGTTTACATTTTCCATAAATGGACTTAAAAAATTGAATAATTAAAATAAGAACAAAAAATTATTTACTTTTACTTGGATACACTTTTACTTTTTCGTTTGTAGCAGTTTCGTTAAGGTATTAATTATAGTTTTTATTTTCGTATTAAAAATAAATAAAGTTTTTATTTTCGTTTTCGTTTTGAAAATAATTAAAGTTTCTATTTTCGTTTCAGTTTTGAAATTAATTAAAGTTTTTGTTTTCGTTTTCGTGGAACGATTATTCAGAATTGTCGTTTTCGTTTTCGTTACGAAAATAACACTGGTTTGTAGTCTTAATTCTTGAGTACGCAGTAGAAAATGAATATCCAAACTATTTCAAATTTTGACAAGGAGACGGCCATAGGGTTTTTGCAGAGACACGGAGTTTTACATAGAGTTCGATTATGCAAAAATATTCTTCAAATAAATCTAACACAAGAAAGGTGGAGCTGCAGTAAAGCTCAGTGCAGGCAAAAAATTTCCCTCTACAAAGGTACTAGGTTGAAGAACTCCAACTTGGAATTTAGGAAAATTATATTACTTTTTTATAGTTGGGCAACCAATCAAAGAACCATAAAGTTTTGCCTTAATGAGATAGGCATTAGTCGCAAGACGTCTGTGGACTGGAAGAACTTCATCCGTGAGGTCTGCGTCTGGAGGATGATGAAGACTCCAACAATAATAGGGGGACCAGGTCTACACGTCGAGATTGACGAGACCCTCATCTTTCGTCGCAAGCACCACAAAGGCAGAATCCTTCCTCAGCATTGGGTCTTTAGAGGGATAGGCAGAGAGACTAAAGAAGTGTTTCTCTATGCAGTGCCGGATCGGACTGCAGACACTCTGCTGGGTGCCATCAAGGCCTGCATTGCTCCCGACTCAATCATTCTCTCAGACATGTGGGATTCATATAACAGAATAGAAGAGATTGATAGAATGGGTTATAGACACATAACTGTAAATCATTCCACTAACTTTGTTGACCCTACTACCGGAGCCCACACACAGAATATCGAGAGTTTGTGAAACAAGCTGGAAAGAAAGAGTAAGAAAGAATCAGGAACTGCTAGAAGTCTGCCTGACAGCTATCTAGCAGAGTTTATGTGGAGGCAGAAAAATAAGAATAATGATCTTTTTATTATTGTTTATACATAATAAAACTACAAGTGTTCTTTTACTCTTAAATTTTATATATATATTTAAATAAAAATTTAAATTTCAAAGGTATGTTGTGAAAAGTTCATGTTATATAACATTTTTTATAAAATGATACTTTTTCATTTTCAAGATCCATATTACAAAATTATACTTTTTTAAGTCCGTTTATTTTCAACCTTATGCAAATAAATTTTATGAATATTTTATTCCAACCAACAGGAATTGAGTAGCCGATATTATAGTTTTTTTGCGGCCGAAATGTAAAACAGATCCCAAAAAAATAATAATTCATCATTTGTCTTCAAAAAAATAATCTTTTTTACTTTTTATTTAGGAATTATAATATCAAAACATCATTATGTTAATTTATTTTCATTTTGGCCTATAAGCTATAGCTCGTGCAAATATAAATGAACACCGGATATCAATTTATTGTTGATAAAAAAAATAGAAAGTGACTAAATCGTTTAACAGATTTTATTCAGACTCCCACCTAATTTGCAAATTGCGGATGAGTTAACTCTCTCCAAGACAGGCAAGGACATACTCGCTTGTTGGAAGTACAAGTGAGTTTACAAATAGATTTTTTTCACTTCGTTTTATTATAAAATAGGAATAAATTATAAATAGTACACAAACACAAAGAAAAACCACTTAATAAATCAAAAACCACTAAAAAAATTTACATACAACCACCGAAACAAAGATAAAAAAAACCAAGACCCGTCTACAAAAGGCTTATGATAAGGAACGGACAAAAAATTGGAAAATTGTCTTTGTCAATCGTTAATACCATTTGCATAAGTAATGAGTACCGTTTTTGAACTTAACCATCCCAAACAGCTATAGTCATAAGCGGATGTAGGATAAAAAGCCTCTTGGAGAAAAAGCCTTCGGATAAAATACTTTCTACAATTAGCCTGCCGAAAAAAAAACCTCTTGGAGAAAAAGCTTTCTGAAAAAATGTCTTTTTAATATATTGGTAAAAATAAAACGGACTTTTTAAATAAAAAACGGCTTTTTTATAGATTCGTTTCACAATTTTTAAATAAATAAAACGGACTAATTGTAAAAAAAATTAAATAATTAAAACAAACTATAATTATAATGGACTTAATTTTTTTATAGATTCGTTTCACAATTTTAAATAAATAAAACGGTCTATTTTTTATAAAAACACAACTAAAACGATTGGATCTGTTTTACATTTCTGTCACAAACAAAGATTTACGTTGCACTCAGTAATTGTAAACATAAACAGCAACAGCTGATGACACTTCTTATTTATTTTGCAGGCTGAATTTCAAATAGTTTGCCGAAATTTCAATAAAAAATTGCCGTTTTTTGTAATTGTTAAAGACAAAAAAAAGCTAATTCAAAAAAAAAAGTGCCATCAGCTGTTGTTTATGTTTGCAATTACCGAGTTCAACGTATACCTTTGTTTGTGGCAGAAATGGGAAACAGATCCAAACGATTTATCAAATACAATACATATCATTAGTAAACGGATAAAAAGTCTTCACAATACTTTTTATCTTGAAGACTTTTTATCCTGATGACTTTTTATCCTGAAGACTTTTTATCTTGAAGACTTTTTATCTTGAAGACTTTTTAACCGTTTACCAATAAGTTTTATTGTATTTGATAAGTTTAAGTTCGTTTTAATTATGTATTTTAAAAAAATATAGTCCGTTTTATTTATTTAAAATTGTGAAACGAATCTATTAAAAAATAAAGTTTGTTATAATTATAATTATAGTTCGTTTCAATTATGTAATTTTAAAAAAATATAGTTTGTTTTATTTATTTAAAATTGTGACACGAATTTATAAAAAATCCGTTTTTTATATAAAAAATCTTTTTTATTTATACTAAAATATTAACAAGGAGACTTTTTCTCCAAGAGACTTTTTCTCCAAGAGACTTTTTCTCCAAGCGACTTTTTCTCCAGAGACTTTTTCTCCAAGAGACTTTTTCTCCAAGAGACTTTTTCTCCAAGAGACTTTTTCTCCAAGAGACTTTTTCTCCAAGAGACTTTTTCTCCAAGAGACTTTTTCTCCAAGAGACTTTTTCTCCAGAGACTTTTTCTCCAGAGAGTTTTTCTCCAGAGACTTTTTCTCCAGAGAGTTTTTCTCCAGAGACTTTTTCTCCAAGAGACTTTTTTTCCAAGAGACTTTTTCTCCAAGAGACTTTTCCTCCAAGAGACTTTTTCTCCAAGAGACTTTTTCTTCAAAAGACTTTTTCTCCAAAAGACTTTTTCTCCAAGAGACTTTTTCTCCAAGAGACTTTTTCTCCAAGAGGTTTTTTTACAGGAGGCTTTTTGTAGAAGGTATTTTATCCGAGGTTTTTTCTCCGAGAGGCTTTTTATCCTACATCCGCTTATGACTATAGCTGTTCGGGATGGTTTTGTATAGAAACGGCACTCATTACTTATGCAAATGGTATTAACGATTGACACAGACAAATTTCCAATGTTTAAATAGCTGTATGGTAATAAAACGGTGTTGCCAACAGGCAAAATAAAATACTTTAACTTAATAAGATTTTTTTCTCATATTAATAATAATAATTGTTATTTTTGTATAGCGCCCGGGCACGCAACTGAAGCGCTTTAACTGCGTCGTAATACAATAAAGAAATAAAAGTAATTATAATAGTAATGTTATGAAAAGAAAAGCAAAGAGTAGCATGGAGTAATTATTAAGAATGATAGGCTAAGTTAAAGTAATGAGTTTTCAGTTTGGCTTTGAAAGTCGAAAATTGGTTGATGCTTCGAAGTGCAGGTGGAAGGGCTTTCCAAGTTGTTGGAGCTGCGTGACGGAATGCTCTTTTTGAGATGTTGTTTGTAGTGGATTCTTGGTTGAGGAGAAGAGATGAAGATGAACGCAGTTGTTTTTTTGATGTTTTTTTAGTTATGGGTTTGCTGAGATATGACGGTATTGATGTTTGAAGAATTTTGAATGTGGTGATGGCAATTTTAAAGGATATTCGAAAATCTATAGGAAGCCAGTGGAGTTTTATAAGATTATCATTTGATGATTGAACAAGGTGATGGCCTGGGTAATCACAGTTGAGTGTGATTCTAGCCGCCTTGTTTAAAACTGACTGTAGACGATTTCTTTCTTAATTGGTGATATTAGTTTAGTTTAGAGAATTAAAAACCACGCAGATCTTTTGACTTCTATAATATTACTAGTAAAACATTTTGCTGATGACTTTCATTGCTCTGACCAAAAATATAAAGCTAAAACTTTATATTAAACAATTTAACATAATATTTCTAAATTTTTATAATATTTATTAGTTAAATAAAGTGGTATCACCTATTTTTTGGGATTACGATGGACTCGGTAATTGTTTATGTACATAAATAGGAATTACAATTTGAATAATTTAAATGTGAACAGATTTTGCATTACTGAGTAAAATTATTATTAACTCCTCAAAAAATTATTCGTAAAAGAAGTAAAGAAGCCTCATTTATTGTTAATTTTACGATATATCTCGCCTTGGATAATTTGCCGAAATATATATCGTGAACTATCATATAACTTTTAAAAAAATGTAAAAAAAGAAGTTAAAGAAGCCTCAGTTATTGTTCATTTTACGATATATCTCGCTTGGATAGTTTGCCCAAATCTAAAATACTATGGCCACTTCTTGTTATTGTTAGAAACCAAACATCAGCTGATTCAAGGAATAAATAAACAGTGCCATTAGCTGATTTTAAATTGCTCTGTCTATGCTTCCGAGTACCGTTTCCAAAGTATCCCGTTCGGGATTTGTTAGAAACGGTATTCGGAAGCATAGACAGAGCAATATAAAAACAGCTGATGGCATTGTTATTTTTTCTTGAATCAGGTTTCTAAAAATAACAAAGAGCGGCCATATTTTCTGTAGATCTCGGCAAACTATCCGAGGCAAGATATATCATTAAAATGATATGATAAAATGAAAAATAACTAAGCCTTCTTTACTTCTTTTTTTAAATACTTTTTTTTCAAAGATAGTTCACGTTATATATTTCGGCAAAGTTTACCCGCGCTGGGTCAAAATTTTGTAAGGCCAATTTTTTTTTACAGTCCTTTGTATAATGCGCACTAATTTATTTTTAAGCTCTTCCTCAATAGGCTCCTAGTCGGCTTCAAATCAAAAAAATCCCCACATAGAAAGTGTCTTCTTCGTTTTATAATTCTAATTTTTAGTTTTATTTGTATAAAGTGAGCGTTAAATCTTTTTTTAAGACAATGAAGAAAACATTAAATTTATTTATTACAAGTTAAAAACACGGATTATAGCTATAATTTACAGAGAATCTTTTAGTCAAATATAAATGTATTGTTAAAAACTTGTTTATGCAATTTCAAACTGATATAATTGTTAATTCATTATTCTGCGTTGTTTCTTGTTCGCCCAAAGTTTGTAAATACATTTAAAGTCCATTTCTTTAACTTCTTTACCTTCAATAAAGATATTCATTAAATTTTCTAAATTTTTTATATTTATACTATTTCTCAAGTCAGATTTTATTAAGTTTTGTCTACTGAATCCTCTTTCACACTCTACAGTTGATACTGACGATAGTAAGAATCCTTTGGCAGCTTCCCCTGATGCTGGATGAGAGTTAGAGTTTTTATTGACCAAATTAGTTGTAGATTTCATGTCAGTGACTGACTTATTACCAGAGCCCTGGCTGGCTCGAGTCAATATGGCGAAGCTGAAGAGTTCAGGTTGTGAGCTCTTGATACCCACAGCCTCTAGGTACTCAGATACTGTTTCTATGTCTGAGTGTATTTCGGAAACTGGAATCAAAAAAAGTGTTCATTGCTGTTAATACAGACCCATCATCATTGTCTGAAAACTTACTATTGAGGCTTTTTATCATGCTTTCAACAAACTTTCCGCATACAGACTCAGCTTCAGTTCTCTGTTTCACACTGTCTCAAATAGTGTGACCTTCATAATCAAAAATACACAGACCAAATTCAACAGACTTTGGAATTTCAGGTATAAGCTTTAAAAACTTCTGCATCATGGGGCCTGACTTAGTTTTTAACATGTTCTCCAAAGTCTGAATAGTTGTTGTTAAAAGGGGTTCAATCTCAGAATAAGCCAAGTCTTTCTTTTAGTACATTTTGGACAATATAGAAATAGGCTTAAGCACATCACATAAAAAGTGAGCAATGTACAAAAACTTGAAGGTTGTTATTGGTTTATAAAGACTTAAAGATTTTCCTGACTTTTCTTCTAAGAACAAAGAAACAAGAATAGAAAAGTTTTTGACCATTGCATCTACAGAACCTTCAAAGCTCAGCCAACGCGTGTGGTAGACTTCTTTGAACCGTAGGGATTGTGACATAAAAATAGACTGAATTGCAGTTAGTTTAGACATGTTTTAGGAGAGTTTCTAAGGTAGTGAAAAATAGACTTTAAAATATCTTGAAATTTAACAAAATAAGGGATTAAATCAGCACTGCTGCTACAGCTCAATGCTAATCTGTGAGCAATGCAGTGTGTAGCAAGGAGGCCAGGAATATGCTGTTTCAATCTTGCTACGACCCCTGACTTGTGTCCCACCATGACCAATGCCCCGTCAGTACATACACCGCATAAATAACTAATATCTATATTTTTTCTTAAAAGAACCTCACATACTTTAGAATGAATAGATTGGGCATTTGCGCCATCTAAACTTGATATGCCCAAAAAGTGTGTTACAGGTAAAACTGTACCAAAACAATCACTTTCTAAAAATTGTATATAAATTATTACATTTTTTGACACCGAAACATCCGTAGATTCGTCTAAAATCAAACAAAATTTATAAAAGTGTGTTAGTTTTTGTATAAGCTCTGAATGCAACCAGTCAGCAATGCTTTCCTGAAAGTCACTGATTTACTGGTGGTGCAGATAGGACGTATGAGCGTCAACCCTTAGACCTACTAGTGCTGTGACACCCTGTTCTATGCGTTGAGCATTTAAAGCAGGAATCCCAGAACTAGAGAGATTCTGCTTAGCAGCAAAATAGACATTTTTGAGTGCTGGAGTTATCGCTGCTTCATTCTTGCCAAAGGCCACTTCACAGGCAGAAACCATGAACACTGATTGCTTGCTGGCGTCGACAACATTAGTGTGATCTAGGATTATAAAAAAGTGAACGTAGGTAATCTGTATTTAAAAATACTTATAATGAAATAATTGAGCTAAACTATGCAATTTTATTAACAGTTACCTTTAGAACTCGCATGTCTCAACACTGAGTTTTTTTTAATATTACTGCATCCAAAAGTAAGAGTTTTTATTTTGCACCTTCCTACATAGATTACAGTACATTACATTTTTTATATCGTCAAAGCGGAGCCAATTGTTATTAATTTTCCATGTCTGTTGAAATGCTCTTTTTTTCTTTTTGGCTTGACTCTTTTTCATCCTGAGAACCACTTGAGAAAGACATTTGACAGATTTCCTATTAAAAGCTTTTTTAATATCTCTTTAATTTCACGCGACTTTAATGACCTAAAGGTATTACAAAGTATGCTATACAACACAAATATCATATAGATTGACAGAGGCTTTTATAGATTGTTATAGTCTGCACGCGAATGACCGGATTAAAACACGAGACTAATTTTGATTGGCTCAACTTTTCAATAACAACTTCTTCCCGCGACATTCTTTTAGTCAAAGAAACATCTAAAAAAAAGTCTTGAAAAAATCGAAAATAAAATTGGGATAAAAAAATATATAAATTCATTGGGGCCAATCAGGATTCTTTCGGGCAAATTTTGAAAAAGTGGGGCCATTGGCCCCAGTGGCCCTCAACAGCGCGAGCCCTGGGCAAACTATCTGAGGCGAGATATATCGTAAAATAAGGCTTCTTTACTTCTTTTACAAATATTTCTTTGAGTAATTAATAAGAATTTTACTCAGTAATGTCAAATTTGTTCACATTACAATTATTCAAATTTTTATTCGTATTTATATTCATATATAATTAAATAAATAAATACATAAACAAACGAAAAATTTGAAAAAACAAAAAGTCTATCGTAATCCTAAAAAAAGGTGAAACCACTTTATTAAACTAAAAAATATTTAAAAAATGTAAAAATATTATGTGAAATTTTTAGAAAAAAAAGTTTTGGCATAATATTTTTGGTCAGAGCAATAAAAGTCATCAGCAAAATTTTTTACTAGTAATATTATAGAAATTTGAGCGAATTTATATTGGTTAGAACTAAAAATGTGGGCATGTTTATTTACTAAAATCAGCTGATGTATGTACGACAGAATAAAAATAACAATAACTAAAGGCGGCCATATTATTTATAATTTTTCGGTAACTATTAATGCGAGATATATCGTTAAATGAACAATAATTATAGCTTATTCACTTTAAGAAAATTATTATAACCTAAATAAAAAAGATAGAAACAATAAAAGTGGAAAAATATTTCCATCGATATGATTTATTGCTCAAACTTACAGCTTTGACAAATTCAACTCTGAAATGTCAAATATTTTCACATCATAAAAATCATTTGTAAACGTCATTTAAAAAATAAGTTTAACCACTTTATTAAACTCAAAATGTTAGCAATGAAAAGTTACAGATTTTGTCAAATTGTTAAATGAAAAAGTGTTGCCATAATATTGGTCAAAGAACTAGAAGTCATCAGCATGTTTAACTAGTATAATGGGGGAAAATATTTAATAATTTTAGGGTGTTTTATTTCGCCTATCAGCAGTCAGAATATTTATTCTTGAATAATCCTGACATGTTTTTTTAATCTTATTTTTATCAATGTCAGCTACTATGATACAAAATGAGTAGTTAAATTAAATTGATAATGGTTTGAAAAAAAGTCATGATGTCAAAAACAGTGTCATGATGTCAAAAACAGTGTCATGATGTCAAAAACAGTGTCATGATGTTAAAAAAGGAGACCTATTTAACTGTTAGGGGGCAAGTCACTTCCAAACCCAACAGACCATAGGCTGCTTCATTCTCTCACTGGACTCTTCTGCTGCTGTTGGTGCACATAGGATGTACTTTTTTATTTATTTAGCTCATATCTCTTTAAGCCCTTTAAATTTCTGTAAGGGTTGAATGAGTAAAGATGAATAAGGAAAGAACAAAATCCCTCAGTGGGATGGTTTTCGTAAATAAAAACAATTTTATGCATCTTTCATGTATAACACTTTAAAATTTATTTTTACCACTTTCAAACTTTGAATCAAAGAAATTTAAACTTAAAAGTTGTTTATTATCATATTTTTATCGCTTAATGAGGTTCGTTTCATAGCTATTAAATGCCTTTCAAGGCAGTAATTTTTTCGTGGAATCCCAAAAAGTTCGAATTCAGGCCCTTCTTCAAACAAATTTTTAAACACACTTTCACTAAAATCTACCGGAATGGTGAAAATAGCCTCCAAAGTAACGTGTTTTTGCATTGCAACATCCATAAAATATTTCTTTTTACCATACAGCTATTTATTGAGCTGAGCGTGACGTCACTAGGAAACTTATCTTTTTGACTCTATTAATTAGAGTCTCTTTCCTTTTCTTCTTCTTCGTCTTCTTCTTCTTCTAGCTAAATTTTTGAATAACAAGTAAATAGTAAAATATGATAAAAGATGAAGGTATATAAAAAAGGAAAAGTATTCTAGTCGTCTTGAAATATGAAAGCACTGGCTACGGGTTTTGCACTAAAATGAGTAAAAGTTATGGCCATAGATATCCTACAAACAACAAGTTGTATAGATACGCCTTCTGTATTAATCACCAATGCAAGAGACCGTCATTCTTAAAATTCTCCAACATAGAAAAAAAAGTATCACGTGACTTTGTTTATTTCTGAATCAAAAAGAACGATATAAGAATCTTATAAGATATTCTAATTGTATAATATTAAATATATTTATTATACTTACCAGTCGTTAAAAAACACTTATGTTTTATATTTTAGTTGGTGGATTAAGTTTTATTTCTTGAAATTGGTAACCGAACATCTCAGTCTCTCAGTCAATCGTTTCCAGCTTTGAACAACAATACACTGCCGAACTTCAAAAGACTTTTTATTAGATATTCTAAGATATTCATTCTTAGTTAGTGAAGCCCTCCAGGAGCCTCTCTAACTTGTTGGGAACTAGGGAGGACTTAGTTTCATTAGTCACTTTTTTCCTGTTCATCATTATGTTTTAAATAAAATTTATACAGACTCTATTTTTCATTTTTTTATTCTTTTATTCAATAAAATGTATTAATATCAAAACAACCATGTATTTTTATTACAAAGCTGGACTTTGACAAAAATTCAATCAAATATATATAAATAATTAATATAGAAATAAAATAATTCAAATTTATACATGGGAAATGATTTATAATTTTCTAAAGAGAAATGCCTACTGCAGACTCTTTCCTCGTCTTTTAAAATCTCCCTTTTATTTCTGAATATGACCAACTTCCATTCGTCCTTCATTTAGAGTTTTTTTGGAAATCTTTAAATTTAAATTGTAAAAAAGCTTAATTATACTAATAATTAGTAACTAATTATTGTTGTTGTTGTTGTTGTTGTTGTATAATGTTTGAATTTAGAAATATGTGAGAAAAAAACTTATGTAATAGATTAATTGATTGATTTGGTAAAATTGTGGCATTACTTAATAGTCAATAAGTTAAAAAATAAAATGAAAAACTACTTAGACAATGATACAAGTATTGTCGTATTTTATTGCTAATGAAATACGTGTGAAAAAACTGTTTTTGTCATTACTGCAACCTGGAACCGCACATTGATAAGGCATTATGAGTTATTATTATTATTATTAATATATTATAATATTTTTTAAACAATTAATTTTACAAAATAGCTAACAATTAGTTAATAAATCGCAAGAGAAAAAATAATTGGCAGAAGACAATTGCATAGATGAAAAAGAACTAAAATACTCAAAAAATTATTCTATATTTTATTGTTTTTATACATTCTAAATATGAAAAAATATTTTTAATATTTTAAATAATTTTCAAACAGAATTAAGATTTTTTATTAGGAATAATTTTAATACTTAACGTATGTTGGAGAGTTTCGACTAATACGTTCGACAATTTTCACTACGTATCTATAATGCCATATCTATGGTTATGGCGTATAAAATTAGTTAGTCGCATACATTATTCAAATTACCTTTTCGAAAATTAAATTACAATTTTATGAAAAAAAAGTCAAAAAGAAAAATTAATATCTCAAATATATTACAAAACGATTATTTATAACAAAGATAGAGCCATTTAAAAGTTGAAAGTAGCATCAAAGATTTTTACATAGAATTTAGCTAAAAAATTGACGCACCCTTCTAAGCATTGCTTAAAATCAAGTTTGCAGCTTGTATAAAAGACATAATTCAAACTTCAATATTTAATAAAATTTAATAAAAATTTATAATAAAATTAAGTTTCATTTATTATTAATTTTAAAATTAAAATAAATAAATAACGTTTTAATTGCTTTTATTATTAAAAATGAACACAATCAAGGAAACAATCAATGGTTGACGATTATGCTCATTTCCAAATAGGAATTGTTAAATACAAAAAGGGGGAAAAATGGAGGGGTTCCTATTAAGGTGGACCCCCCCCCCAGGATCGCCGCCCATGGTTATAGTTAATTTAAATAAATTTAAAGACGTTTTTATAGCTTTTAATACAAAATATGAACACAATGAAAGAAACGACAAATATTTTTAAAACATCAAAAGATATTCCCGTATATAGAATGTTTGTAGTGAAACTGGCCACTGAAAAGTCAAAGTCGCTTCCTCTTCTTCTGTTGTCTAGTAACTTATGTTAAAAACGTCTTTTTTCTCTCTTCCTCTCTTGGATTCTTCCGAAATAAATGACTTTCTTTCCATCTTCTAACATCCACCTGTGTGTTAAAAGTTCATTCACCAACGAATTATCATTCAAAATATTTCTAAGACCCCTCATACCAACAAATAATGGATCGTCAGCACCCAGTGAACATTCTATATGGGACCTATATGGGTCCCATATGGGCAACTATATGGGCCCCATATGGGCAGCCCATATGGGACCCATGTCAAAATGCTACACCGAATTAAGTGCCCTGTGAACATTCTATATGGGCCTATTTGGGTCCCATATGGGCTAAATGGGCTAAGGGTAATCAATATGGGTCCTATATGGGCTTTGTGGGCTAGAGATCATCTATATGGGCCCTATATGGGTCCTATATGGGCTAAATGGGCTTTGAATAATAAAAAAAGTTGAAGTGTTTTTATGGAAAACCTATGTGGATCCTTTATGGGTCCTATATGGGCTAAATGGGCTTTGAATAATGAAAAAAGTTGAAGTGTTTTCATGGAAAGCCTATGTGGGTCCTTTATGGGTTCTATATGGGCTTTTAAAAAATTTCAAGTGTTTTCAAGGAAAGCCTATGTGGGCCCATATGGGCTGCCCATTTTCGAATTTTGACACGTGTACTTTGATTTTTCTTCTGTATGTGTTTGAGTTGAGTTGGTTTTTAGAGAACCTGTTGCGAATAATTTATTGAATTAAATACCATGGTTTCATTTGTTCTGGTAGAGGGGAGTGCTAATCGGCTTTTTTTTGTCATTACACATATTAATAAAAATGGCTCGAATCTTATATAGATATTGAATACATTGATTACAACTTGTGGGGATTCGAAAAGTTTATTGAACTATTGAATAATTATTTGCATAATTTTACATTTTTTAATATTAATATTTAATAATGAGAATTTTTTTAAAAATTTTTTAATAAGAAACCAGAATGACTTTTATAGACGAATACTTTTTAAATAATTACAACAGAAGATAACATTTCTAAAATAAAAGAGATAATAAATTCAAATGACTAAAATAAAAAAATAATAAATATTTTACAAAAACCATGGCCATATATTACACTAATTCAAAGTCCATTGAGCCCATATAGGACCCATATAGGACCCACATAGGCTTTCCTTGAAAACACTTAGCATTTTTATTTTTTTAAAGCCCATTTAGCCCATATAGGACCCATATAGGACCCACATAGGCTTTCCTCAAAAACACTTGAAATTTTTTTAAAGCCCATTCAGCCCATATAGAACCCATAAAAGACCCACATAGGCTTTCCATGAAAACATTCAGAACTATTATTTTTTTAAATTCCATTTAGCCCATATAGGACCCACATAGGCTTTCCACAAAAACACTTAAACTTTTTTGAATATTCAAAGCCCATTTAGCCCATATAGGACCCATATAGGACCCACATAGGCTCCCCATAAAACACTTAAACTTTTTTTTATATTCAAAGCCCATTTAGCCCATATAGGACCCATATAGGACCCACATAGGCTTTTCCTGAAAACACTTGAACTTTTTTTATTATTCAAAGCCCATTTAGCCTATATAGGACCCATATAGGACCCACATAGGCTTTCCATAAAAACTCTTTAACTTTTTTTCATTATTCAAAGCTCATTTAGCCCATATAGGACCCATATAGGACCCACATAGGCTTTTCTTGAAAACACTTGAACTTTTTTTATTATTCAAAGCCCATTTAGCCTATATAGGACCCATATAGGACCCACATAGGCTTTCCATAAAAACACTTTTTTTTTCCATATTCAAAGCTCATTTAGCCCATATAGGACCCATATAGGACCCACATAGGCTTTCCCTGAAAACACTTAAACTTTTTTTATTATTTAAAACCCATTTAGCCCATATAGGACCCATATAAGACCCACATAGGCTTTCCATAAAAACACTTCAACTTTTTTCATTATTCAAAGCCCATTTAGCCCATATAGGACCCATATAGGACCCACATAGGCTTTCCTTGAAAACACTTAGAATTATTATTTTTTTTAAAGCCCATTTAGCCCATATAGGACCCATAAAGGACCCACATAGGCTTTCCATGAAAACACATTAATTTTTTTATTATTCAAAGCCCATTTAGCCCATATAGGACCCATATAGGACCCACATAGGCTTTCCATAAAAACACTTTAACTTTTTTAAAAGCCCAGTTAGCCCATATAGAACCCATAAAGGACCCACATAGGCTTTCCATGGAAACACTTCAACTTTTTTCATTATTCAAAGCCGATTCAGCCCATATAGGACCCATATAGGACCCACATAGGTTTTCCATAAAAACACTTTAACTTTTATTATTATTCGAAGCTCATTTAGCCCATTTAGGACCCATATACTTCCCAAATAGGTTTTTCTTTAAAAACACGTTTAATTTTATTCTTTTTTAAAGCCCATTTAGCCCATATAGGACCCATATAGGGCCCATATAGATAATCTCTAGCCCACGAAGCCCATATAGGACCCATATAGGACCCATATTGATTACCCTTAGCCCATTTAGCCCATATGGGACCCATATAGGCCCATATAGAATGCTCACTGGGCAGATCCATTGTTTTTCATGAGTCTTGAAATAGTCTGATCCATTTTCTTTCTATTTTCATTTTCTCTCTTGATAATAGCTATTCTTCTTTTTTCAATAATGTGTGCATCAAGTTTATCCTCTTTGATCTTCATGTTGTTTCTTATTCTGGCAGCCTTCCTTAACAAAACATTTATGAGTGATTCCTGTTCTTGGCTTTTCATACCAATCCACTCCAATGTACCATTTGATTTTGCTTTAACCTTAGCCTTGATGAACCCCATCGTTACATTTGGCGGTAACCAGAAAAAATGTCTTGAAGAGAAAATGTCTTCAGAATAAAAGTCTTCAGAATAAAAGTCTTCAGAATAAAAGTCTTCAGAATAAAAGTCTTCAGAATAAAAGTCTTCAGAATAAAAGTCTTCAGAATAAATGTCTTCAGAATAAAAGTCTTCAGAAAACATGTCTTCCAGAAAAAATATCTTAGGGAAAAAAATCCTTCAGAAAAAAGTCTTCAAATTAAAAATTTATTGAAAATGGAAAAATTGTTGAACAATAAAAATTCATTTAAAATTGTGTTTTACTTTTACTTTTAAATCTATTAACCTGTTAAGTTGTTTGAATCGGTAACTAGAAAAATGTCCTCAATAATGTTTTTTCGGAAGACTTTTTTCCTAAAGACCTTTTGGATCATATCCGCCAAAGCGTTGCAGAATTTAACTAGATCTTCCTACATTTACAATGCTGGCCAATAATGGCAAATGTTGGAACACATTCGCTCAACTGTGTATATTCTGTGTCTATAATACTACTACTATCACTACTAACACTACTACTACCACTAGTATTACTACTACTACTACTACTACTAGAACTACTACTACTACTACTACTACTACTACTACTACTACTACTACTACTACTACTACTACTATTACTACTACTATTACTACTACTACTACTACTACTACTACTACTACTACTACTACTACTACTACTACTACTACTACTACTACTACCACTACTACTACTACTACTACTACTACTACTACTACTACTACTATTACTACTACTACTACTACTACTACTACTACTACTACTACTACTACTACTACTACTACTACTACTACTACTACTACTACTACTATATATACTTGATATACATTCTTTATGTTGTTTTGGAATATTCCTAGATATACTGTATGTTTTGTAAGCTATTGCATCTTATTTTGGAATATTGCCATGTTCATGTATAATCTGTATGTTTTTTGTTCTGTGTGTTATTTATGAATATTGCTTTATATATTTAGTTTCAGTTCTGTGTATTATTTTTGAATATTGCTTTATATATTTAGTTTCAGTTCTGTTTATTTCACAACTATATATATTAGCATGTTTTTTCTACGCTATGGATGAGTGGCAGTTAGTGTGGCCCAATCACCGTCTGCACCGCTTTGGCGGATATGATCCGACCTTTTATTATGAAAACTTGTTTCTTGAAAAAAAATTTTCCGAAGACTTTTATTCTGAAGACATTTTTTCAAAAATTCACATTTTGGCGATCTTTGGATATGGAAATCCACAATGCCAAACGCTCTCTTCATATCACCTCCAATCCAAACTACCCCAGTCATCAATCAGCCTACAGACCTTACCACTCTACAGAAACATCCTTACTTCATCTAACTGACCACATTTTCAACGGATGCGACTCAAAAAATACCACCCTCCTCGCATCACTCTATCTATCAGCAGCTTTCGACACCATCAGCCATTCCATCCTCATAAACAGACTTCATAAAGAATTTGGAGTTGGTGGAACTGCTTTAAACTGGCTGTCATCATATTTAGAAAATAGACATACATTTCATCACCCACCAATATACAACACGGGGTTCCTCAAGGCTCTGTTCTTGGACCGCTTCTTTTCACCACATACATCTCACCTACCTCAAATATAGTCAACCAATTCAATATAACCTACCATAAATATACTGATGATATACTACTTCAATTCATTACACCTAATAGCCATCACTACATATCAAGCTACTAGTAACCTCTCATCTTGCATACAAACCATGAAAACTTGGTTCCTCAATAACTATCTCCAGTTCAACACCACTAAATCAGAAATAATAAAACTAGGCACCCCTTTTCAATTAAATAGTTTAAATACCATATCATCTGTCGACATCAACTTTAATAACATCCCCATCAATAACACTCTCAAAATACTCGGAGTCACCCTTGACTGCAAACTCACTTTCAAAAACTACATCACATCTATCATCCAATCATCACACTATCATCTCAAAGCAATCAAACACATACGCCCATTCATTACAACTTTCCCGATGTCTAATACTAAGCAGACTTGACTACTGTAACTCGCTATTATATAATATCACCAATCAAGAAAAAAATCGTCGACAGTCAGTTTTAAACAAAGCTGCTAGAATAACACTCAACTGTGATTACTCAGGCCATCACCTTGTTCAGTCATCAAATGATAATCTTATAAAACTCCACTGGCTTTCTATAGATTTTCGATTATCCTTTAAAATAGCCATCACTACATTCAAAATTCTTCAAACTTCAATACCGTCATATCTCAGCAAACTCATAACTAAAAAAACATCAAACAAACAACTGCGTTCATCTTCATCTCTTCTCCCCAACCAAGAATCCACTACAAAAAACATCTCAAAAAGAGCATTCCGTCACGCAGCTCTTTCATAACACTAGTATTATAATTACTTTTATTTCTTTATTGCATTACGACGCAGTGAGAGCGCTTCAGTTGCGTACCCGGGCGCTATACAAAAATGACAATTAATATTATTATTGTACTAGATTTCAGACATGGACGATTTTTCATTCCTGTCCCGTTCCCGAAACCCCTTTTTTTAATATTCATTTTCGCTGCCGTTTTCACTGGTATCAAACTTGCTAGTCCTTTGATTTCAACTGACAAGTTTTCATCATCACCCATTTGTTCTAATCTTCCTAATATTTGGACTCGCCATAGCAACTTCAAATGTAGTGTTGAAGATTTTTACTTTGACAATGCAACGGTGGCTTTGTTATACATTTTTATTGCATTTAATACTTATTTTAAGTTCGGAGTTTCGTTGAAACAGATATTTTTTAATTTGGGATTTTGCTGAAGTCTAATTGTTAAAGAATCCAATCCCAATATGTAACATGGCCTGCGTCTGTCAAACCGTGATCAATAGAGACTATAAAAAATAAAAATAAAAATAACTTGTATTCCCGGTTTTCCCGTTCTCGATTTAAAAGCTTATTACAGTTCCCGTATTTTCCCGTTCCCGATTTGAATGTTGATTCCCGTTCCCGTCCCGAAAACCTATTCCCAGTTCCCGACTTTTCCCGTCTCAAAATTATTTTTCATTCCCGTTCCCGCGGAAGTCCCGCAGGTTCCCGTGGGTACCTGGTCAAATCAGGTACCCAGTCTGACTACTAATTTGTAAGAATGGTTTATATTCCATTTAGACCAAGTTAATGCATAGAAAAGGGTTGATACTTTTAAGGAAAAATAAAATATGTGAAAAAAATAAATTCAAGTTATAGAGAAATACAAAAGCATAGTGAACGGAGTCTATACCCGCGTGAATATTATGTACAGAAGCAGAGCAAGTCTCCATGAACCTTTTCGCAGATGGACAAGACAGGTTTTCTACAAGATACCTGCCTCTCTGCCGCTCCATCACCTGTCCTGTTGCCTCAATGATAGAGCTTACTATACCTGGCAGTAAATCCTTTTGACCTGTGTAGGCTAAAAGAGCCTTGTAAGTATCATCCTCCACTAATATATGTCCGAAAATGTTCTGTCTCATGATGACAATTTCTTCAGGGCGGTTCTTTATTTCCGAAATCCTCTTGACAGCATACTGGAATAATGGTGCCGGTATCATTGAGTTTACGGATTGATTCATCAGAAAACAAATATCATGCGTGCTTGTGTTATTATTTAAATCCTTACCATCTTACGTGTCATCCAAGGCCCAGTGATAATTTTTCCAATCAGACCAAGGGCTTGAAGTTGAACCATTGTCCGTGGTTCGTTGATTCCCGCCCACAATGCTTTTGTCACGTCATTAATCTGGTTGTAACTAAAAACAGAAAAAATCGTTAAAATATATAAGTTAATGAAAAATATAAAATCTTTAAAAAAATTATATAATATATGGAGTAGAGGTCGGACATGGACGATTTTCCATTCCCGGTCCCGTCCCGTTCCCGAGTTTTATTTTCCCGTCCCGTCCCGTTCCCGATGGACCATCAGAATTTTGATTCCCGTCCCGTTCCCGCAACTCAATTCCCGGTCCCGACCCGTTCCCGAAACTTTTTGACCCGGTCTCGACCCATTTCAACAACAAAAACTTTATTTATTTTTGCTGCCGTATTCACCGGTCCCAAACTTGCTAGTCCTAACATTTCTTAAAGTTCATTATTGGAAAGTCAGAAAATATTTCTTTTAACAAAATAAAAAAACACGATTTAAATTTCAAATTATTATTGTTTTTGAGTAATTCAATCAAGTTCTTATTGCTTTTCATACGGGTTAAACCGTCAAAAGTTTTAGCTTTCAAATTAGGTCTGAAGTTAAACGACCACATGTTGACAAATTCCGTTCACAGGGAATAGAACTTGCAGGTATACTAAACAAAATTTGGCTACTTCTTCTAGTATTGGAATTTTTTTACTCCAATAGATTTAACATCTTTATAATCTCCAATTTTGGTGGGACGTAATTGTGAATATTTGTACAATTCATCCTCTTCTGAATCTTTTCCTCGTTCATTATTATTAATTCCTCAATAATGTTAGAAATATGTTTTTTGACAACATTCTTATTCTCCATAACTGCACAAATAAAATCATTCGTTTAATTTGATAGTAAAAAAATTGTATTATAATTTTTACGTTATAAAAACTAACATATAGGGTATAAATAACCATCTTTTTTTTTCTCAACGTCACTGGAGCTTGGTCTGGCTGTGCAAAATGGAATAAAATTTTCTCTAATGAAAGTCTTGGTAATTATTTGTTTTCTATCCAAACTTTTTAAATATTCTTTTTTTATACTGGGGGATGCAACAGACATGCTGCCATGTAAATAAGATTAATGGGTGAACGGGTAGCTGAGTCGGCAACGACTCTCGGCTTGACCAATAAATAAAGGTCCTAGGTTCAAGTGCAACCAATGCCCTAGTAACCCAAAGGCGCAAGTGAAAATATGCAGCCTAAGTGGCCTGGAAGCCCGTTCGGGTTATACGCCACTATAATAATGCTCGTCATTATTTATTATTAATGGGCATCTTTTTTTGTCAAAATGATCAATTGAGCATTCAACTGAAAATTAATAATTCAAATTCAAAGTATGAATTTATAAAATAAAAATAATATGACTGACCAGTTTGATTTCATCTGACAAGTTTTCATCATCACCCATTTGTTCTAATTTCCCAAATATTTGGACTCGCCATAACAACTTCAAATGTAATGTTAGAGATTTTGACCTTGACAACGCAATTGTGACTTTGTTATACATTTCTATTGCATTTAATACTTATTTTAGTTACGGAGTATCGATGAAATAGAGATTTCCATACTTAGAAGTTTGCTGAAGTATAATTGTTGAAGAATCCACTCCCAATAACTTTTATTCCCGTTTTTCCCGTTCCCGATTTAAAAGTTGATTCCCGTTCCCGATTTTTCCCGTTCCCGATTTGAATATTGATTCCCGTTCCCGTCCCGAAAACCTATTCCCGGTTCCCGACTTTTCCCGTCCCGAAATTAATTTTCATTCCCGTTCCCGCGGGAGTCCCGCAGGTACCCGCGGGTACCCGGTCAAATCGGGTACCCGGTCCGACTTCTAATATGGATCTGTTTTACATTTCCACCACAAAGGTTTACGTTTAACTCGGTAATTGTAAACATAAACGACAACAGCTGATGGCACTTTTTATTTATTTTTCAGGCGTATTTTCAAATAGTTTGCTGAAATTTCAATAAAAAATTGCCGCTTTTTGTAATTGTTAGAGACCAAACATAAGCTGATTCAAACAAATGAATAAAAAGTGCCATCAGCTGTTGTCGTTAATATAAACAATTACCGAGTTCAAAGTAAAGATTTTTTTGTGGTGGAAATTTAAAACAGATCCTAATATATACCTGATGATGAATCCGTGTAGCAACTCTCTGTGCTTGATGACAACGCCTGCCAACATAACGGAGAAAGGTCCCTGCAATAATTCCTTTTTCTTTCAGATAGGCCCTGAAAGCACCAGGGTCGCCCTTATAGTTGCATCTGCAAAAACATGCTAAAATACTTTGAAGTTGTCATTGTGTTACTTTGAACATTTATTTTTGTGATGTTGTTTCTTTGAAATTAAGAAGGAAGTCTCCTCAACTATAATAACTTAGAAATAATTGAGACTTATAGAATTATAACAAAAGCATAATCACCTGAGTTTGGAAAGGTTGTATAGAAAAGAAACTGCCGTGCCATCCTTTTCTGTGTTTCCTGTGATACCTAAGGATTGATCAAGCAAGGTCAGACACTTTCTGGTCTCACATGCAATTGTATCTAATGGATGTATGTTACAATACAATTGCAGCAAAAAAATCTGGAGTTCATCAACTAAAAGCTGTTGAAAACGATTGTTTACAGGGGTTCTGTCACTAAGACACGATCTCAACTTTGAAAGAGAGATCGTACATGGGTGACTTGCACGTTATTGTATTATAAATAATTATAGGCAGCTTCCCTTGGGGATGCATTGATATGGTCAGCATTATCAAGTGCTGACCCACCAGCAATTCTGCTCACGGATAATGTTAAAAGCTAATTTATATTATTTGTGTTTAAACTTAAATAACATTCTATTATGTACTTGCCTACTACAGTGGTGGCATCCTCGGACAGTGTTGTTGTGTCACAACGACACAGCAGATCACCTAACTGTAGCATGGCAAGCACAGATGGCTGATGTGCCATCCTAGCAATAATAGAATGGTGTGGAATATTAATTAATCCCACACCATGCATAATTATATTGAAATAATTTAATATAAGCTCTGCGCTTCTAATTGGCATGGTATTTAAAATGGTAAACGGATAAAAAGTCTTCAGAATAACAATTCTTCGGATAAAAAGTCTTCGGATAAAAAGTCTTCCGATAAAAAGTCCTCCGATAAAAAGTCTTCGGATAAAAAGTCTTCGGATAAAAAGTCTTCGAATAAAAAGTTTTCAGGATAAAAAGTCTTCAGAAAAAAAATCTTCAAAAAATTAATTTTTTAAGAAAAATAATCACGATCGAGAACCAGCAGAAAACCTAATGATTAAAGTGAGGAATCAACAACAACCAAGTCAAATTTATTCAAATGCTATTTTCAGATTGAAAAAAGAAATAGAGCAAACATTAGGTTAAAGTATGAAATTTCAATTGTTTTAGTTTTGAGGATCACGTATTTTTCCTTAAAGATTATTTTCTTGAAGACTTTTCATAACCACGATCGAGAACCAGCAAACAATTTCATGGTTAAATTGATGAAACAACAACAGCCAAATCAAATTTATTCAAATGCTATTTCGAGATTGAATGAAAAAAATATAGCAAAAATTAAATAAAAGTATTAAATTTTATTCTTTAAATTTTGAAGATCACTTATTAATCACGTATTTTTCTCAAAAATTAATTTTTTGAAAATTTTTTCTTGAAGACTTTTTATCCTAGAACCATTTAAAATAGCCATATACATATTTTTCCTAAAAGCTGGCCTATAACTTACAAGACTTAGTGCTGACCTCTTTGGATTTATCCCTTTTATCCAAAAGAAGGCGATTTAAATGACTTACCTCAGCAATTAGTCTAGCATTATTTGAGATAAATTAAGTAATTGTACATTACTTAACTTACTTAACTTATCTAATTTTTCATTAAGGCTCTTTATTAAAAGATCTTTTTTTCTATTAGAAGCTCTCCTTTGCTTTGTAATTAATATATACTAAATATGAGTAAAAACCGAGTTATTTAAATCTTTTATTGACATTTAATTTTAATTTCTAGTAAATTATAATTTCACATTTTAAGATGAGTAGAATGCAAACCGAAATAGATTTTAAAAACTGTTTCTTTAATTATGTATATAATTATAACTTATAAACCACAAAACATAAAAAATAAAAGTGATCAAAATATAAATCAAGAATAAATTCAATTTTAAAGTATGCGCGATTACTTTTACTTTTACACAACTGAATCCGGGACCAGTAGCAAGCACCTTCAAAAATTCTTCATGAAAAGACGAGTAGAATGCAAACCAGTAAAAAGATCCTTGAAGAGCGTCAGTCTTGAGATGATCTTTTTACAGAAGTTGTAGTTTATTGTTGTGGATTTTGTTAGACGATGAAGTTATTGTTGATGGCGTTGTTGATGTTGCTTTTGTTGTACATTTTGTTGTAGTTTTTAGAGTTTTTGTCGTTGATTGGGACAGTTTAGATTTTTGTGGCTTTTTTTAGGGTTTGAGTTTTTTTTGTTTCTTTTACTATTTTAGCTCGATGGAAACGCTGACCATACCGTTGGCTGCAGGATGGTATGCGGTTGTTCTCTTATGGGGTAAGAGACAAGATGAAAATTGGCTGCTTCTATCTGTTGTGATATCTCGGGAACAACAAAATTCGAGACCATTCCAGCTTTGAAGTTTTTAGGATGGTTTCTGTCGAGGTGTTGCTACGAGCCATCTTGTGAATCGATCAACGCAGGTTAGAATGTGAGTAAACCCTTCGGACGCGAGAGATCCCACCAGGTCGATGTGAACACGTTGGAAACGGCATTTCGGCAATGTAAACTTGGACGGAGCTGTGAATGTGTGGCGATTTACTTTTTCTGATATGGAAGACATTCTCTGCACCATGTCCTGATGTTCTTATCTAGGTTTTGCTATACAAACAGTTGCCGAATGAATTTTGACGTAGCTTTCACACCTGGATGAGATATAATGCAAAGCTAAAAACAACTTGTATCTGGGACGAGATGTCTAGGGACTTCTGTTGACGTGTCCACCCAGATGTTGCCTTGGTTGAAAAGAAGAGGAATCTTTTTGAGCTGCAAGGATGTCGGTTTGAGTCGTAACGATAAATCTGAAGACTGGTGCTTAGCAATTTCTTGCATATCGATAACTTTTACCGCGTTAGCCTCAGTCTGAGAAAGCGCATCTGCCACTACATTGTCTGTTCCCTTGATGTGTTTGATCTCAGCTGAGAACTGTGAGATGTAGTCTAAATTCCTGGCTACTCTCGGAGAGTGGCGGCTTGTGTTGGTTCTAAAAGCGAAGGTGAGTGACTTACGATCAGTGAAGATGTTAAACTGACGACCTTCAAGTCAGTGTTGAAAGTGCTTGATAGATTGCAAGCAACTCTTGACCAAAAGGGCTTTATCTAGCAACCACCACAGATTTTTCAAAAATGTCAATATGAAAAAATTTATCACATTTAATAGATTTTGATTTGCATATTGTAAATATGTTTTTATTTTTTCCCAATTTTAATCGGTTCAAAAGTTATTCAGCTTTTAAACTCGAATAAATTGAACTTTTAGGAGAATATGTACAGCGCTCTTTAGCCTGAATAAATATGCGTTTCATGGATCTGACTTTGAGATTCCAACTTTTCACTATAATTTTTCAATATCTCTCGTATATTGATGAAACTTTTTTAATGAAGGAAAATTAAAATTAAAAGTTTATTTTGACAACTGAAATGAAAAAGTAACTTTATAGTACTTTTGGGTCTCGTTGATGACGCCAGCATGATCAATTTTATTGTTTTTTTATTCTATTAAGATATTAAAAAAAATTTGGGAATTTATTTTTCACATAAAAAAAGCAAAAATAAGAAAAAAAAATCGTATGAAATCCTAATCCTAAAACCTTTTCGAGTCTAAAGTTTAGACTCTAAACTTTAGACTCAAATTTAGTCTCATTTAGAAAGTCAAAAGCGTCAAAAAATCTTTTCAAAGTTAACTTTCCAATTTTGATTTACAATTGAAATTATCTTATTTTTTAATTCATATTTTTTATATGCTTTATTTGAATTTTAATTAAATTAAGAGACAAAATGGCGTATAGCAAGCTTTTACGCATGCTCTTTTAGTTATCTAGAAAGAACCTGAAACTCCTAAATAACAGGCGATAAGTGTACTGTGTATGTATTAGAGATCGGACCGAGTACCCGATTTGACTGGGTACCCGCGGGAACGGGAATGAAAATTAATTTCGGGACGGGAAAAGACGGGAACCGGGAATAGGTTTTCGGAACGGGAATCAACATTCAAATCGGGAACGGGAAAAACGGGAATTAAAGTTATTGGGATTGGATTCTTTAACAATGGTTTTTCACCAAACTTCTAAGTATGGAATAATCTATTTCATCGATACTCCGTACTTAAAATAAATATTAAATGCAATTGAAATGTATAACGAAGCCACCATTGCCAATGTCAAAAGATCAAACACTACATTTGAAGTTGTTATTGTAATTCAACTTCCAATATTTAATACCAATAATTATCAGAAATTTAATACAAATAAATGTCAGAAATTTAATGCAAATATAATGCCAGGAATAATAAAACAAATGAATCCTATAAAAAAATATAAAATGTAATAAAGAGCATATAAAAAATGTCATAAAAATTATATATAAAATTTACTACCAATAATTATCAGAAATTTAATAAAAATAAATGTCAGAAATTTAATACAAACAAAAGTCAGAAATTTAATCAAAGGGAGCCATTGGGACCAAGGAAGAGTATTCGTGTTGGCTTCAAAAAGACGAGCACCAAACATCTTCTCAACCGTGGCATTGCTCTGCTCCACAAGACCCTGGCACTTAGGATTCCTTGGACGGCTATTCACAATTGTGACTTCCCCAGGCCATTCACAGGCCTGTCAAAATTGAGTTGGCGAACTCACGGCCATTATTTGACTGGGGTATCTTTGGAGTCCCCAGATAACAGAACACCTGGTTTTGAAGATTAAAGGCCACTTCAGCTGCTGATTTATGACAAAGGGCAAAAAGCACGTGGAACTTGGACCAGTGGTCCATGTAGTGCTCAATCCTGCTGTACGTCCCATCTCAACAATGTCTCATGTCTATCAAATCAATATGTAACAAATGCATGTAGAGTGGTTAGGCATGTTAATTACATTAAATCCTATAACAATTATCAATTATTAATGAAAGATTGATAGGGTTGTGCATGTACCTGCCCTCTCGTCATGAATCCAGATGATATTATGGGTTTCAATGGTGCTCTTATTGTCTGTGGCTTGCGCATGTGACATGTAAAGCAAAGAGCAACATATTTGCACATCTAGGCACACAGTCATACAACTTATGAATTGCATTGAACTCGTCGCAACATGAACCGTCGAAACAATTTTGTGAATAAATCTGATTATAAATACTTATTAATAGTGAAATTAAAACTTACTCGTCCAAACAGGCTTAATGTAGGCTAACTTACTCGTCGAAACAGGCTAAATGTCGGCTAACTTACTCGAAACAGGCTAAATGGCGCCTAAATTTTTTATATATATATTTTGTTTCGACGAGTAAGTTTTAATTTCACTATTAATAAGTATTCTTATTCAGATTCATTTACAAATTTAAATCTTTAAAAAATTGTTTCGACGATTTTAGCCGACATTTAGCCGGTTTCGACAAGTAAGTTAGCCGACATTTAGCCTGTTTCGACGAGTAAGTTTTTAATTTCACTATTAATAAGTATTTATAATCATATTTATTCACAATTGTAAAATTTAAAAAAAAAATTTGTTTCGACGAGTTTATGTTGCGATGAGTTCAATGCATACCCAACTTAGACATCTCATCAGCTGTCTTTCTGATGTCCATATGACCTTTACTCATGTGCACTTCATGAATTATGTCAAAAATGTCTTCAAAAAAAGCAACAGGCTTCCAGGAAGAGATTATGGTTGTGTCATTGGCATTCTGCCAAAATATTTATTCATTAAAAAATTATTTTAAAAAATATAATAAAATCACAATTACTTACGTGAGATTTTGAGGGTAGACAAAGTACGTCCTCAAGTCCCAAAGCTGCATGGGAAATAAGCTGGAACCCTCGGCTCTTGAACCATCTATTAAAGACTTTAGAGAATTTCTTCTCTTTTTTATATATCTTTTAATTTTGTCTTCTTTTTCTTTAAATATTGTATTGCTAGTATTGCTTAAATTTAAATATTTGACTCGGCAAAAATCTAAATAAATTTGTTTTTGAGTATCCATCTTATACTATCTTATCTTAACTTATTTAACACTTTCCTTTAAAAATGATCGCAAATTTTTTTAACCCTTTTTCAAATTCAAAATCAAATTCTAGTTTGATACAAATAGCTGAAAATAGTCCTATTTCGCATGCGTAATGAAAGTTTGGACGGGAGACCGAATTTGGATGGAACATATTTATGCATCAATAAAAACTACCTAAATTTTACTGTCGTCATATTTCTAAATTACTTTTTTTAGAGCGTAGATAAAATTTCTGAATTGAAATAATAAACTAATTTTCTTTTTAGTGTTTTTCATTATAAATCACCTTTCATAAATGAAGCTATATTAGGTTGCTAAAATGTCATAAGCCTTGTATACAACCTGCTACAACAACACCCAACAGACTAGCGGTGCTATTTACTTTTGGAACTCTTCTCAACGTTTTCAACATAATGCTCCACGTGATGACCCATAACTTGAGCCAGTAAATCCTTTTAATTTTTCAGTTTTAATTAAAATTAACGTTTGAAATTCATTAAAGGCTTACTCACATTCAATGTGCTTTGTGAATTTCTCTAAATATGAGTATGAATGTCTCCGATAGTTTTAATTGTTGCTAGTTTATTGATTATTATTTAGCCTGTTGCTTAAAGTTTTTTTTTCCAATAAATATTTATGGTCGATCAGTGAACTCTTCCTAATATATTAACAACTTCTTTTAAATGCAGCGCCTTTTTAAAGACGTTTGCAACGTAAACTATTTATATTTATAGATTCTAAAAAAACTTAATTCAATTTTTTGTTAAGAAATAAATACAATTAAACCATCTCAAGTGATAGACAAGAATTCAAAAAATGGGGAATGAAAAAAAAATAAAGTATGAAATGGTAGACTTAGCGGGTATTATAAGGAAAAAAACGCTAATGAAATACAACGGTGAAATTGATGCTTATTACAGGTTGTTGCTAGATTGTGAATTACAATGTTTTAGTATTGTATTTTGAGAATTCTAAACTGTTTTATACTTCAATGTGTGTATAACTAGTTTTCTTTTTTTAAGTTTATGAAGTATTAATATATCGCTAAAAATATTTTTTTCAGGAAATTTTCATTTTTTCTAGTTATATGTACATGGCTTTTTGTTCTTGCCATGTTTCAATACTTTTCAAACCATCCGTTCTAGATGAATTTCAAAGGATTCCATAAATTTAAGTTTATTCAAAAGAACCAAGAACTTATTTTAAAACTTTTTTTCAATTTATTGTTTTCCTGTTGAATAAAATATTTTTTTTAATTTTTAACGTAATGACGTGTTAATGTTGTTTTGAAGCTTTTAAAGGAATTGTTTCACTATCCATTATTGAAACTCATTTTTTAAAACAACAACGCTAATAATTAGAAATAATTGCTCTTGACTGATCTTTTTTATTGAAATTAAAGCTGTGACAAGAAACCTTTTGGAAAAAATGTCAATAAAGATGGAAGAAGTCATGAAAAAAAAGGAACAGTTTGGTGAAATGATAGCAGAGAAAGAAAAAATGAGTGTTTTGAGAGAACTCATTTCTAGAAATAAAAAAAGTGATAGTGCGATTATGGAATATTTTAGCGGTGAAGAAGCTGGTTCGACATACACTTGCATGAGTCCTTCTCCCCCAACCTTCAGTCAAAACATTCCAAATTCTGAAAGGATAACAACCTCCAGTAGTCCCGACTTGGAGTTTTACTACAGAGATCGAAAAAACATAGAAAACTTCGAAAATTCTATTCCTAGACTGGATCTTTCGTGGCTGGAAAACAAGGATAACAATGAAGATTTTGATGAATTAGACAATAGTGAGTGTGATAACAAAAACAGAATGAATATATCTAATGCTAAAAAAGTGCCTTCAGCTTCTTTTAAAATTGAAAGTCGTTTGTCAATAAATGAAGTTTTAGAGATATCTAGTCGAAATAATCATTTATACTCAAAGAATGACGAAGAATACAATGCAAGAGAAAATAAAGTAGGGAAAAATGAATCCGTTGGAAATCACGAAAGTTTCCTTAGTTTCGTAAAGCTCAATAATGTAGTAGCAGACCAACTTAGCGCAGACAATATGTATAAAAAAAACGAAAATCAAGTTATGGAAAGTGTTCAAACAAAAGTTGATGATCATAAAAATGAAATGAGTGCGAAATATTTCGAAAGTTTTGGATTTCAAGAAGTAAAAAAAAGGCTGATAGATGGAATGGCTCAAACCAAATTAAACGTAAAAGAAAATGATGTTACAAATAATAATCACAACGACAAGTTAATGGAGCTAAAAGAAAAAATTTCTTCAATGTCCTTGAGCAACCTCAAAACCATAAATTTAGAGAAAAAAAATTTAGATTTTGGCTGTCAAGTAAGCGTTTTAGACAAAAAATATGAAAAAACCTTGAATAGCATACAAAAAGATTGGGCTCAAAATGTGGCTAGTAGTCTGCCAAGTAAAGATTTTGTTCAGGTAAAAGATATGGTAGTCAGCAGACAAAGTGAGTTGCTCACTAGTCGTAACGATAAAATAAAAGATAAAGTAAACAGCGAAATGCTCGAAATGGAGAGTTGGAAAGGAGAAAACAAGAAAAAGGATTCGGTGGCTAGGTGTTATTGTTTCTTGTGTGGAGTCAACTGTGGCGTGTGGTTTTGCTAGTTCTTAGAAGGAATAGCTGTGTAAATATTAATTTATATATTTTTAAAACCTACAGACTGTTTTTATTTTTATAAAAGATATTTAAGCTTAGAAAATATCTTATATAAAAATACGTTTAAAAAACTTGGTAAACTTGGATAAAAAGTCTTAGAGATAAAAGTTTTAAGGATAAAAAGTCTTAAAGATAAAAAGTCTTAAGGATAAAAAGTCTTAAGGATAAAAAGTCTTAAGGATAAAAAGTCTTAATGATAAAAAGTCTTAAGGATAAAAAGTCTTAAGGATAAAAAGTCTTAAGGATAAAAAGTCTTAAGGATAAAAAGTCTTAAGGATAAAAAATCTTAAGGATAAAAAGTCTTAAGGATAAAAAGTCTTAAGGATAAAAAGTCTTAAGGATAAAAAGTCTTAAGGATAAAAAGCCTTAAGGATAAAAAGTCTTAAGGATAAAAAGTCTTAAGGATAAAAAGTCTTAAGGATAAAAAGTCTTAAGGATAAAAAGTCTTAAGGATAAAAAGTCTTAAGGATAAAAAGTCTTAAGGATAAAAAGTCTCAAGGATAAAATGTCTTAAGGATTAAAAGTTGTAAGGATAAAAAGTCTTAAGGATAAAAAGTCTTAAGAATAAAAAGTCTTAAGGATAAAAAGTCTTGAGAATAAAAAGTCTTAAGGATAAAAAGTCTTAAGGATAAAAAGTCTTAAGGATAAAAAGTCTTAAGAATAAAAAGTCTTAAGGATAAAAAGTCTTGAGAATAAAAAGCCTTAAGGATAAAAAGTCTTAAGGATAAAAAGTCTTCAAGAAGAGATTTTCATGGGAAAAAACTTTATCTAATTTTATTAATTTTTAATTAATGTAAAATAGTTTTTAGAAACAAATTTAATTAATAAATAATAATAAAAACACTAACTAGTTAATTAAAATCTTTTTAGCTTATGTTAAAAATATCAAATAGAAGACATGAAACTTTCGGATTTTTATGATAAATGTGGTTAGAATATAAAGCTCCCAGAAGGAAAAGTATATCTGGGAAGAAGTGCTTTTTATATAATTTTATGAAAAAAAGTATAAAATATGAAAAAAATTATGAAATATTAAAAATTATAAAATATTAACAAAATTATAAAAAATTTAAAAAATTAGAACAAATTAAAAAAATTATAAAATAAATAGATCATTATAAAATAAATAGACAATTATAAAATAAATAGATAATTATAAAATAAATAGATAATTATAAAATAAATAGATAATTATAAAATAAATAGATAATTATAAAATAAATAGATAATTATAAAATAAATAGATAATTTTAAAATAAATAGATAATTATAAAATAAATAGATAATTATAAAATAAATAGATAATTATAAAATAAATAGATAGTTATAAAATAAATAGATAATTATAAAATAAATAGATAATTATAAAATGAATAGATAATTATAAAATAAATAGATAATTATAAAATAAATAGATAATTATAAAATAAATAGACAATTATAAAATAAATATATAATTATAAAATAAATATATAATTATAAAATAAATAGATAATTATAAAATAAATAGATAATAATAAAACAAGTAGATAATTCTAAAATAAATAGATAATTATAAAATAAATAGATAATTCTAAAATAAATAGATAATTATAAAATAAATAGATAATTATAAAATAAATAGATAATTATAAAATAAATAGATAATTATAAAATAAATAGATAATTATAAAATAAATAGATAATTATAAAATAAATAGATAATTATAAAATAAATAGATAATTATAAAATAAATAGATAATTATAAAATAAATAGATAATTATAAAATAAATAGATAATTATAAAATAAATAGATAATTATAAAATAAATAGATAATTATAAAATAAATAGATAATTATAAAATAAATAGATAATTATAAAATAAATAGATAATTATAAAATAAATAGATAATTATAAAATAAATAGATAATTATAAAATAAATAGATAATTATAAAATAAATAGATAATTATAAAATAAATAGATAATTATAAAATAAATAGATAATTATAAAATAAATAGATAATTATAAAATAAATATCTTTGATTGGCCATCACGGAAATCAACGGTTTGTTTGTACGCGCATGGTAAAAAGATTCAAAACTTGTTATTTCTGAAAAAGTGCAGTTATATTTATGGAGTTTCAGTCGATTCATCCCTTGACCGATCCACCCCTCAAAAGTATATTTGTAATAATTATAGTAATAGTATATTTATATTTTATATAACATATTTATATTATTAATAGTATATTTATATTTTATATAGTATATTTTTATTTTATATAGTATATTTATATTTTTTATAGTATGTTTATATTTATACCAGTATATTTATATTTATACCAGTATATTTATATTTATACCAGTATATTTATATTTATACCAGTATATTTGTATTTATACCAGTATATTTTAATTCATACCAGTATATTTATATTCATACCAGTTTATTTATATTTTATATAGTATATTTTATATTGAATAACTGGTTATTGAATAATGACAATTTAATATCATGAATTGGTTTTTAAGAGAAAACATATTTTTGTGTCTTTTGTCAAATAAATAATTATTTTGGAGTTATTTTCAATTTATGATTCAGGAAAAGAATAGAAGCCAGGTTAACCTATTAACGAAATCTCCATTAATGGCAGATGTATATATTCGTTTTTTACTTTCAGCATGCTATTGTACTTTTCAATCAATCAATCAATCAATCACTAATAATTTATAGAGCGCCCTTTACTAAGCGAACAAAAGCGCTTTTAACCGAAATTTTATTTTTTCGACAAAATAAACAAGGTTTTCGACAAGGTTGGAACCAAAATAATACATAGTTCTCTCAAAATTATCATGAGATGTGAAATACGGGTAAGAATTTCCTAAAAACTGGGAAATTTGCAAAAATGTATGGACAAGTTTCCAAGTGACGTCATGCTCAGCTCTATAAATAGCTGTATGGTAAAAAGAAATATTTCATGGAGGTTGCAATGCAAAAACATGTTACTTTGGAGGCGATTTTCACCATTCCGGTAGGTTTTAGTGAAAGGGTGTTAACAAATTTGTTTGAAGAAGGGCTTGAAGTTAAACTTATTGGGTTTCCAAGAAAAAATTACTGCCTTAAAAGGCATTTAATAGCTATGAAATGAACCTCATTGAGCGATAATAATAAGTTATGCAGTCAAAAGATAATGAACAACTTTGAACTTTAAATTTCTTTGATTTAAAGTTTGAAGGTAGTAAAAACAAATTTTCAAGTGTTTTACATGAAAGCTATTGCATAAAATTGTTTTTATTTACGAAAACCATCCCACTGAGGGATTAAGTTCTTTCCTTATTCATCTTCACTCATTCAATCCTAACAGAAATTCATAGGATTTGAAGAGATATGAGCTAAATGAAAAAAGATACATCCTATGTGCACCAGCAGCAGCAGAAGAGACCAGTAAGAGAATGGAGCAGCCTATGGCCTGTTGGGTTTGGAAGTGACTTGCCCACTAACAGTGAAATAGGTCTACTTTTTCAACATCATGACACTGTTTTATCATTTTTTCAAACTCATTTTAAATTTAATTTAACTACTCATTTTGTATCATAGTAGCTGACATTGATAAAAATTAGATTAAAAAAACATGTCAGGATTATTCAAGAATAAATATTCTGACTGCTGATAGGCAAAATAAAATACCCTATAATTATTAGAAATTTTTCCCCATAGTAAAAAATGCTGATGACTTCTAGTTCTCATAATTTTTTTCATTAAACAATTTGACAACATCTGTAAATTTTCATTTCTAACATTTTGAGTTTAATAAAGTGGCTAAAACTTATTTTTTGAATGACGTTTACAAATTATTTTTATGATGTGAAAATATTTTACATTGCTGAGTTGAATTTGTTAAAGCTGCAAAGGATATGCTGCAAATTTGAGCAATAAATCATATCGATGGAAATTTTTTCCTCTTTGATTGTTTCTATCTTCTTTATTTAGGTTATATTAATTTTATAAAATTTAATAAGCCATAATTATTGTTCATTTAACGATATATCTCGCATTAATAGTTACCGAAAAATTATAAATAATATGGCCGCCTTTAGTTATGTTATTTTTATTCTGTCGTACATACACCAGCTGATTTTAGTAAATAAACATGCGCTCGTCCATAAATTTAGTTGAAGTGAGAAATGTGCAGGATGGACGATTCAAATCAACTGATTGCAAAGAATATAGATAGGAAAGAAAAAAAAGCACCGTTTTTATATGTCCTTTAAAAATAGTCGGTTTTTTCTTCACTTCCTAATCAATTCCTAATCAACTGCATGATCTGCCCTAGAGACCGACCGAAACAGATATTTTTATTTCGGCCGAGACCGAAATTAGACCGAAATTAAAATTCCATTTTCGGCCGAAACCGAAATTAAACCGAAATTGAATATCAATTTTCGGCCGAAACCGAAATTAAACCGAAATTTTTTCCAACTTTTATTTAAAATGAAAAAATAGTATTTAGCGATGACAATGCCAGTTTAATAAGTAAATTCAAACAAGCGTATATTTTAAGCAAAAAAATAAAAGTTTTTCAACAACAAAAATTTTTTGTTGTTGACAGGCTTTGCTTTGGTCAGACTGACATTTTGTAAAAAAACTTCCAAATAGGATTCAACGACATTCTCGTTCGTTCGACTTATATATAGTGTTTTTCAAAAGATGGATATCTAGAATTCCACATGCTTGTATATGTTATTCGAACAATTAGTCTTATGTCACCCATAAATCAATTTAACCACGATATCTAATAGATATCGAATAAAGATGAGAATCGAACCCAAACTTATTAATTCGAGTTCGATTGAGGATATACAGATACTTACTTTTGACAATAACATTTTTTTTAAATGTTTTAAAAAAGAGAATTTGCTTAAAAAAAGTTTTGTTAAATATCATCATTGAACGTATGCCAATTAACTTACATTTAAAATACATGGTTGTTGTTCCAGATGCTTGTATATGTTATTCGAATAATTAGTCTGATGACATCCAAATAAAAATAAAATAAATAAAAATTTCGGTTTTTCAGTAAATATGAGATCCATTTCGGCCGAAACCGAAATTGAGCCGAAAATACAAAATTATTTTCGGCCAAAACCGAAAAATTACCGAAATTGTAAAATTAGATTCGGCCGAAACCGAGAAATTGCCGAAACTAAGAAAATTGGCAATTTCGGTGCCGAAACCGAAACCGAACCGAATTTCGGTCGGTCTCTAATCTGCCCCATGTTAAAAATTACCAATGTATGCTTCGCTTTTACTTGCTAAAAAAGTTCAATTAATTCTAAAATGAATCATTCTTTAAGGTTCATTTTGTTCAAAGGCTGTCATAAAATACAACCCTAAAATGAATTGGTTGAAAAAAGTGCCTTGTATTTAGTAATTTATTTTGTGTTGAATAATTTATTTTTATTTAATTTTTTGTTTTGATAAAGTATTTTGAATTTAATAAATTATTTTATATTTAAAATTTAATTTTTTAATTACAATTTAATTTTATATTTAAAATTTTATTTTATATTTAAAATTTTATTTTATATTTAAAATTTTATTTTATATTTAAAATTTTATTTTATATTAAAAAATGTATTTTATATTTAAAATTTTATTTTATATTTACAATTGTATTTTATATTTAAAATTTTATTTTATATTAAAAATTGTATTTTATATTTAAAATTTTATTTTATATTTACAATTTCATTTTATATTTAAAATTTTATTTTATATTTAAAATTTTATTTTATATTTAAAATTTTATTTTATATTTAAAATTTTATTTAGTATTTAAAATTTTATTTTATATTTAAAATTGTATTTTATATTTAAAATTGTATTTTATATTTAAAATTGTATTTTATATTTAAAATTGTATTTTATATTTAAAATTTTATTTTATATTTAAAATTTTATTTTATATTTAAAACTTTATTTTATATTTAAAAGTTTATTTTATATTTAACATTTTATTTTATATTTAAAATTTTATTTTATATTTAAAATTTTACTTTATATTTAAAATTTTATTTTATATTTAACATTTTATTTTATATTTAAAATTTTATTTTATATTTAAAATTTTATTTTATATTTAAAATTTTATTTTATATTTAAAATTTTATTTTATATTTAAAATTTTATTTTATATTTAAAATTTTATATTTAAAATTTTATTTTATATTTAAAATTTTATTTTATATTTAAAATTTTATTTTATATTTAAAATTTTATTTTATATTTAAAATTTTATTTTATATTTAAAATTTTATTTTATATTTAAAATTTTATTTTATATTTAAAATTTTATTTTATATTTAAAATTTTATTTTATATTTAAAATTTTATTTTATATTTAAAATTTTATATTTAAAATTTTATTTTATATTTAAAATTTTATTTTATATTTAAAATTTTATATTTAAAATTTTATTTTATATTTAAAATTTTATTTTATATTTAAAATTTTATATTTAAAATTTTATTTTATATTTAAAATTTTATTTTATATTTAAAATTTTATTTTATATTTAAAATTTTATTTTATATTTAAAATTTTATTTTATATTTAAAATTTTATATTTAAAATTTTATTTTATATTTAAAATTTTATTTTATATTTAAAATTTTATTTTATATTTAAAATTTTATTTTATATTTAAAATTTTATTTTATATTTAAAATTTTATATTTAAAATTTTATTTTATATTTAAAATTTTATATTTAAAATTTTATTTTATATTTAAAATTTTATTTTATATTTAAAATTTTATTTTATATTTAAAATTTGATTTTATATTTAAAATTTTATTTTATATTTAAAATTTGATTTTATATTTAAAATTTTATTTTATATTTAAAATTTTATTTTATATTTAAAATTTTGTTTTATTTTTGAAATTTTATTTTATATTCAAAATTTTATTTTATATTTAAAATTTTATTTTATATTTAACATTTTATTTTGTATTTAAAATTTTATTTTCTATTAAAAATTTTATTTTATATTTAACATTTTATTTTATATTTAAAATTTTATACTATATTTGAAATTTTATTTTATCTTTAAAATGTTATTTTATCTTTAAAATTTTATCTTTATAATTTTATTTTATATTTAAAATTTTATTTTCTATTAAAAATTTTATTTCATATTTAAAATTTTATTTTCTATTTAAAATTTTATTTTATATTTAAAATTTTATTTTATATTTAAAATTTTCTTTTCTATTTAAAATTTTATTTTATATTTAAAATTTTGATTTATATTTAAAATTTTATTTTATATTTAAAATTGTATTTTATATTTAAATTTTATTTTATATTTAAAATTTTATTTTATATTTAAAATTTTATTTTGTATTTAAAATTTTATTTTATATTTAAAATGTTATTTTATATTTAAAATTTTATTTTATATTTACAATTATATTTTATATTCACAATTATATTTTATATTTAAAATTTTATTTTATATTTAAAATTTTATTTTATATTTAAAATTTTATTTTATATTTAACATTTTAATTTATATTTACAATTTTATTTTATATTTACAATTTTATTTTATATTCACAATTTTATTTTATATTTAAAATTTTATTTTATATTTAAAATTTTGTTTTATATTTAAAATTTTATTTTATATTTACAATTTTATTTTATATTTACAATTTTATTTTATATTTACAATTTTATTTTATATTTAAAATTTTATTTTATATTTAAAATTTTATTTTATATTTAAAATTTTATTTTATATTTAAAATTTTATTTTATATTTAAAATTTTATTTTATATTTAAAATTTTATTTTATATTTAAAATTTTATTTTATATTTAAAATTTTATTTTATATTTAAAATTTTATTTTATATTTAAAATTTTATTTTATATTTAAAATTTTATTTTATATTTAAAATTTTATTTTATATTTAAAATTTTATTTTATATTTAAAATTTTATTTTATATTTAAAATTTTATTTTATATTTAAAATTTTATTTTATATTTAAAATTTTATTTTATATTTAAAATTTTATTTTATATTTAAAATTTTATTTCATATTTAAAATTTTATTTTATATTTAAAATTTTATTTTATATTTAAAATTTTATTTTATATTTAAACATTTATTTTATATTTAAAAAAATTTTATATTTAAAATTTTATTTTCTATTAATATTTTCATTTAAAAAAAACTCCGTTTTAAGCTATTTTAAGGGGTGAATTGGTTGAAGGGTGAATCGGTTATGGGGTGAATCGGTTATGGGGTAAATCGGTTAAGGGGTGAATCGGTTATGGGGTAAATCGGTTATGGGGTGAATCGGTTATGGGGTAAATCGGTTAAGGGGTGAATCGGTTATGGGGTGAATCGGTTAAGGGGTGAATCGGTTAAGGGGTGAATCGACTGCAATTTGTTTTTTGTGGCTGTTCCATACCAACAAATGCCTGTCATTGATTGATTGATTGATTGAGTTTGTGATTTAAACTCTAACTTGAATAACTCCCACCTCTCAAACGAATTGCATTGGACTCGTCGCAACATGAACTCGTCGCGAAAATTTTTATATCTTTTTTTATTTTGTGAATAAATATGATTATAAAAACTTATTAATAGTGAAATTGAAAATTTACTCGTCGAAACAGGCTAATGTAGCCTAACGTACGAAACAGGCTAAATGTAAGCTAAAAACTCAACGCGAAATTTTTAAAAAAATTAAATTGTGTGAATAAATATGATTATAAAAACTTATTAATAGTGAAATTAAAAATTTATTAATCGAAACAGGCTAAATGCAGCCTAACGTACGAAACAGGCTGAATGTAAGCTAAAAACTCGTCGCGAAAAAAAAGTTAGGCTACATTTAGCCTGTTTCGACGAGTAAATTTTTAATTCCACTATTAATAAGATTTTATAATCATATTTATTCACAAAATTATAAAAAAAATAATAAGAATAAATTTCGTGTTTTTTAGCCTACATTTAGCCTGTTTCGTACGTTAGGCTACATTTAGCCTGTTTCGGCGAGTAAATTTTTAATTTCACTACTAATAAGTTTTTATAATCATATTTATTCAAAAAAAAAAAAAAAAAAAATTTTCGCGACGAGTTTATGTTGCGACGAGTCAAATGCAAACCTCTCAAACACCCCCCAAATATACGAAAGAATCCACCGTCAGTGTCAATTCCTGATTCCAATCTGCTTTGATTGTTATAAATTGACTGAAATAAATTTTTCTATTTAAATATTTAAATAGTAATCTTAAATCGATGGAATAAATTGTTATTCAGTTAAATAATTTTTTATGTTTTAAAATCAGTCAAATAAATTTTTATGTTTTAAAATCAGTTAAATAAATATTTGTTTTAAATCATATTTTAAATTAAATGTTTCAACTTATTTTCCATTTTTCAAAATTTGTATACATTTTTCAAAATTTGTATACATTTTTCAAAATTTGTATACATTTTTCAAAATTTGTATACATTTTTCAAAATTTGTGTACATTTTTCAAATAATCTTAGAATTAAAAAATATTTTGATAGGTTTCTGCAAATAATTAAATAAATTTGTATATTTTACTTTTTTAAAACCTTTCTGCTTTTACCCCATCAATCCGCTGAATATAACGTGCAAAATCAAGGTTGTAGATAAACTGCACACGAAAGAAAGCGCACAGCATGTGGTAAATGCACATTTAATTTTGCACGTTATATTCTGCGGATTGGGATACTTTGGAAATTGTACTATAAAAACAGCTGATGGCAATGTTTATTTATTTCTTGAATCAGCTGATTGTTGGTTTCTAACAATAACAAGAAGCGGCCGTGTTATTTCAGATTTCGGCAAACTATCCGAGGCGAGATATATCGTAAAATGAACAATAAATGCTTCTTTTCTTCTTTTACGAATAATTTTTTGAGTAATTAATAATAATTTTACTCAGTAATGTCAAATCTGGTATATATTTCGGCAAACTATCTGAAGCGAGTAATATCGTTAAATGAACAATAAATAAGGCTTTTTTACTTCTTTTATGAATACTTTTTTGAGTAATTAATAATAATTTTACTCAGTAATGTCAAATCTGTTCACATTGAAATTAAAATTATCACATGAAAATAAGTCAAAAGATCTACGTGGTTTTTAACTCTCATAACTAAACTAATAGGAGAAAAAATCTTATTAATTTAAAGTATTTTATTTTGCGTGTTAGCAATACCGTTTTATAACCATACAGCGATTTAAACATAGGAATTTTGTCTAAGTCAATCGTTAATCTCATTTGCATAAATTATGAGTACGATTTCCAAAGTAAACCCTGCGGATTGATGGGGTAAAAAGCAGAAAGATTGGAAAAAAGTAAAATATTAAAATTTATTTAATTATTTGCAGAAACCGATAAAAATATTTTTTTAATTTTAAAATTATACAAAAATGTATAAAAATTTTGAAAAATTGAAAAAAAGTTAAAACAGAACAATTTATTTAACTGATTTTCTAACATAACAATTTATTTAACTGATTTTAAAATATAACAATTTATTTAGCTGATTTTAAAACATAACAATTTATTTAACTGATTTTAAAACATAACAATTTATTTAACCGATTTAAGATTACTATTCAAATATTTGAATATAACAATTTATTTCAGTCAATTTATACCAATCAAAGCATATTGGAATCAGGAAGTGACACTGGCGGTGGATTCTTTCGTCTATTTGGGTGGTGTTTGAGAGGTGGGAGTTATTCAAGTTAGAGTTTAAATCACATACTATATCAATCAATCAATCACAGGCATTTGTTGGTATGGAACAGCCACAAAAAAATACCTCACAAATATCAATTTGGATGAGGCAGGAAGTGACATTGACCAATCAATCACTAAAGATTTGTATTGCGCCCTTTACTAAGTGAACAAAAGCGCTCTTCAAATAAATTTGTTCAATAAAACGGTTTTTAGACCACTACCAATATATGTATATATATCAATTTAAATATAAAAAAACAATCAACCTCAATAATCCAACCTCACCCACACCACCATGATAATCACCGCCAAAAAATCACTATCACCACCAAAAAAATTCAATCATCACTACAGTACCAACACTCATACAACAGCACAATCATCACCACATCATTCTCAAAAGTTTTTGAGTCAAAACCATAAAACACAATCATCATTCTTGTCAATTTTCTGTCTTGCCACTGGTGCCGAGGCTGCGATAGAGGGTGAAGGAGAAGTCCTTGCCAACGCTGGTACTGCTGCTGCTATGGAAGGTTTTCTTCTTTATGTCGCAGCTCACTTGATTCCCTGCGGCCATCTTGGTCTGCTGCGGCCATTCCTCGACAGATTCAAAACAACCAACATTCGCACAAAAAACATTCTAATTAATTAAATGTAAATTTTTATTTAGACTTAAGATTTTCAAATTTTAATATATTATACCCAAAACCGTTTATTTTACAAATTGACGATTGATTCCTGTGTCTTGTTTGGTGGTGTTTGAAAGGTGGTTGTTCAAGGAACAGCTGTTGCTTGGTTGACTTCATTAGCACCGGAACTGAGAAGTGTCTGGTAGAGACGAGAAGGTGCAGAAGACGAATTAGACTCGATGTCTCGCAGAACATGCGGTTGCGTACGAACGTAATTCTTGATTGAGTATTTTGCATTGCCGTGAGGGAATTGAACAGCAATCAATTCGTTTCTTTTATATTCGATGACGACAGAATTTGGCTTATCTGGACGAGTGTATGCTATACGAATGAAGTCACCTGACGTGCTGTTAGGACCAACAAACACTTTAAAGTATGTTTTCCTGATTATTCTTTCTCCATACTTTCGGCTCCCATACTGCCGCCATCTATAACCATCTGCCCTCCAATCACCCTTTTCTCGAATCTTCTTGCCAAACATATAGATAATTTGTTCCACCTTTTAGAATATGTGAAGGAACAAAACAAGCTGAAAGATTCTCAAATAAATCATTAATAGCGGTTATGGTTAGCAGCAGCCATCATGGCCGCCGCTTTTAACCGTTTATGATTTTGTTTATCAGTCACTAAATCTTGCTATTTTCATCTCAGACGTATCAGACAATTATTACCTTACTTAGATGACCCTTCTTTAAAGATGTTAGTCTCTGCACTTGTTTTATCTCGAATTGACTATTGTAACTCACTCTATTATAATTTACCTGAATCTACTTTAAAACCATAAAATAAAGTATTTAATTATGCAGCTAGAGTCGTTAGCCGTACTCCTATTTATCACCACATTACACCCTCTCTTATCTTATTACATTGGCTCCCCATCAAATTTAGGATTATATTTAAAATCTGTGTTTTTATGTTTAAATTAAAAAACTCTCCAGTATCCCCAATATACCTCAAATCATTAATAACTCACCCTCATAGAAGTAATTTAGGATCATCCACTCAAAATCATTATTTCATCCCTTCCATTAATAACTCTTTTGCTAAACGTTCTTTCCATTATGCAGGTCCATATATTTGGAACTCATTACCTCCTCATTTAACTATTCTAAATCATTATTTACTTTTCGTAAGGATCTGAAGACATATCTGTTTAGCAAATTCATTCACGAGCACTCTTGAATTTGAAGAAAGAGCGCTATAGAAATCTATTTGATTGATTGATTGATTGATTGATACTTCTATAACGAAAATGAGACGAAATAGTAAAAGTGAAAGACAATAAAAGTACATAAACTGAATTTTTAATATTTAGGTTTTGCTTTAAACATTAGGAATTTGATATTTTAAAAATATCAGTATCAATAAAATAAAATATCAATTTTTAAAAGGCAAAAATAAAATGTGCATTTAACACATGCAGCGCGCTTTCTTTCGTGTGTAGTTTATCTACAACCCAAAATCAAATGTGCATTTAACACATGCAGTGTGCTTTCTTTCGTGTGCATTCCTCTATAACCCAGTCGTTGAGCTAAATCCCTGTCCACTCCACTATATTGTTCTCATATCTTTCCTTTGTCTGAATCTTTTATGTCCTCCCTGAACTTTTTTGGAGACTTTCTAAACACATTTTTTGCTGAACATATTTCAGGCTACAGAGGTTACGTCTCGTAAAAAAATTTAATGATTAAAGTGAAAAATCAACAACAGTGAAGTAAAATTTATTCAAATGCTATTTCGAGATTGAACGAAAAAAATAGAGCAAACATTAGATAAAAGTATTACATTTTATTTCTTAATTTTTAAGGATCATGTATTATTCAAATATTTTTCCATAAAGATTATTTCCTTGAAGACTTTTTATAACCACAATCGAGAACCATAAATTTTTTTATGCTTTGAAGTGACGAATCAACAGCCAAATTTAAAATTTTATTCTTGAAGATTTTTTTCCTGAAAACTTTTTATTCTTAAAACTTTTTATCTTTTAGACTTTTATTCTTGAGACTTTTATCTTTAAAGACTTTTTATTCGAAAACTTTTTAGCCTAGAACCAAAAAACTTACTGTATTCTACTTTTAGTTTTTATAATTTTTGACAATTTAAAAAAATAGAGTAATTTATAATTCACTTGAAATTTTAAAAATTGGAAATTATTATTTAGAAATTTAGTTATATATATATATCTAGACTTAAAAACATGGATAATATTAAGCTTACTATGAATTAAGCTAAACAATGAAGCTATTCGAAACTTTGACGATAGTAGGAAGCAATTATCTTTGAATTCGTGCTTAAACCATTTAGTTTTTGCCAAACTGTATGGTAACACTTTTCTATCAGCCGATCATATAGTTCATGCTCGCTAAACTCTTCCCACATTTTTTTTGAAAACGAGAACTTTTAGGGTTTGTGTATAGCTTTTTTTTAGTTATATGTCTTTACTTTTTGGGTAATTCGTTGCTAAATTATGTTGTTCTCAATAATTCGTTGCTAAATTATATTGTTCTCAATAATTCGTTGCTAAATTATATTGTTCTCAAAATTTCCGTTCAATTAATCGCTCTTCTTAATGAAAGTAATAAATATAAAAAAATAAGTTTTAAATATATATCACATTTGAATTATTTAAAAATAAAAAGTTTATATGTATTTCTTTTATTATTCGCTTTAAACTTTAAAAAAAAGCAAACGTCAATCAAAATGCGGAGGAGTTTAACCCATTAACGCATACTGTCCTTTTTTAAGGACAGCAATAAAAAGTTTTTTTTATAATAGTTATCTTGATTATATTTATTATCTTTGCAATTAATCCTGTCCTATATAAACTGAAGTCTTTGTTAAAAAAAATTTTTGTGATTTGAAATTGATAAATTGTTTCGATATTCTGATTTTTCAAGGCGATAACTAAATTTTTTGTGTTTTTGTCATGGCTCATGAAAAAAAGTTAGTTATAATTTTATTTAATGTCTACCATTCATAATTTATAATATTATTTTATTGTTATCCATTCTTATATCTTATTTTAAAATAAATTTCATTTTACATGTAATATTATTTCCAAAAACTGTGTTTTATTGAGTGTCCTTTTTTAAGGACACTATGCAGTAATACAGATGGTAAAAAAAATTATTTTCAGATTCGCTCTTCATGAAGTCATTAGTATTTTGGAAGATGACAATGATTTCTTTTCAGCAGATATAGTCATGATTCCTCCTACTGACCCAAACTGCTCTGATGAGGATAGTGGACCCGAGGATGGTGAAGGTACCCTAGATAATTTATCAAGAAACCAGCTAAATGCAGAAGCAGAAATAGTAATTTCCAAAATTGGGGAAGAGAAAACCACTATAATTAGAGAAGAAACTGCTGTGAAAAGGCCAGCTAAAATAAATTTAAATTGATCGGAGATGGACCAAAAAAGACATTACTACTGGATTATTGGCAGATAATAGTTCAGAGGACAAATCAAATTTAGAAAAAATGTCTCCTCTCACATTGTTCAATTTATTTTTGGATGTACCAGTCATCAAGCTAATAACAGACATGTCAAATTTATATGACAGCCAAAAACTAAAACAGCTGAATGCTACTGAAAATGAATATAGAGTGGTGCTGGCTTTACTCATGCTTTCAGGTTATGTTCCTTTTGCAAACCGCAGGATGTACTGGGAACAGAGCGACGATGTACACAATCTAGCTGTAAGCAATGCTATGACTGTCAACAGATTTGAAGAGTTATTAAGATATTTGCATTGCAATGACAACGAGAAAATTAATAAGTTAGACAAGATGGCCAAAGTGCGTCCATTATTTGATGCTATGAATGAAAGATTTCTCAAATTTTGGCCCAAAGAATGTCATTTGGCGATTGATGAATCAATGGTGCCATATTATGGAAGGCATTCATCAAAACAGTTTATCAGAGGAAAACCCATAAGGTTTGGATATAAAGTTTGGTGTCTAAATAATAGGCTTGGGTATTGGGTAACCTGTTACCCGTATCAAGGAGCCTCGGAAGAATTCAATAGCGAATTAGGACTTGGTGGATCGGGGGTATCTAAACTAATAAAATGCTTACCAAAAGACACTCCATGTTATACTGAAATATTTATAATTTTTTCATATGGTTTCAAACAGATCAAAAAAGAAAAAAAAGAATCCATGAATTTAGCTAAAAGCGTGTTGCAGATGTCCGATACGATGGAAAAGATCATTTTATTGGTAAAATTGAAGATGGCCAAAAAAGATGCAAGTAATGTGGAAAGAAAGTGGAAAAAAAATGCCTTAAATGTAATTTAGCTTTACATTTGGAGTGCTTCAGCATCTACCACGAATCGTGATTACCGTCAGTAGCAACGCATAGTGTCCTTTTTTAAGGACATTTTTTATTTTCATCATAACTTTTTTCGTATAAAATATTTTAGACTAGTTTTTTAATTTTATTTTTTAGAATCAGTTTTTCAATAAAATGTAAAAAAATTAATTAATTCCTTTGAGTCATGCGTTAATGGGTTAATGAGCATGAATTATATAGATCGGCTGATAGGAAAGTTTTACCAAACTATGGATAATTATCCTTATCTGTTAAGGCTTAACATCAATTAGTCATTGGCGTAATTTAGCAAGCATATTATAATCGAAAGATCTTTATTTATTAAATTCATTTGATAAATTATGGAGTTTAAACGTTCGTTTCTGGAATAAATAAATATATAAATGTTTAATTAAAATCTATGAAAAAAACTAAAACTTAAAATCTTTTATTCATTATGTTTTTGTTTCTTTAAATAAATACTTTAAATTTAACAGATTGATCGAAGAGATGAAAACGACTGGCTGTAGGCAAGATAAAGTGGAACAAAAATAAAAGAAGACAGGTAAATTCCAAAATATGATCAGTCTGGACTCAATCAGCAGTTTCATCTTCATGACATGTTTGTGCTTGGTGTCAGTGCTTTTGGTCTTTTTCTGCACCACGTGAGTTATGTAGGAACTTTTTTATAGAGATTAAAAAAAGTAAAAACAATAATATTAAAATTTTAGATTTTTATGTCCAAATTGCAGTATCATACGTTTGCTAATAAACGATTTTCAAAGTTTGTAATATCCTTATCAACATTTAAGTATTTGATTTTTTTTTCTTAAAAGAGATTTATCCAAACCAAATTAAACTAAAGTTCTTTTAATTTATAAAACAATAACTCAGTCGTTCTTGCAAAAAGGAAAGTGATAGTTTGAATGCTGAAGTTCCTAACCAGTCTAACAGCAAGGCAAACAAAAAAAAAGCGACTGCTGAATACTGCGAAGTAATTCCTTTGAGTCCTGATAGACCATCAGCCAAACACCAACTGGTCTATGTGGAAATTGATTTGAACAACGATCGTTTTTCTGAAACCATCTCTACTGTAGAGATGGTAGGAAAGCAACAGATAACCAAAACTCCTCAACAAATAGAACGCCAGCAAATACACCTAAAAACACGGAAGTCCCATCGTGGAGGACACTCATTCCGACATATTCCTTCTCAAAAATCACATGAAGAGTACCTTAACCATGATCAGATTCCTTCACGAGCTAAAAAATCCAGGTCACAAATCTACCCAGTTAAGCATTTAAACGGAAAATACTCTGAACAAAAAAATGGACAATTTCAACTTCTCGAAAATCTTTTAAACGTGCAACAGCATTCTCTTACGTATGCTTTTAATAAACAAGAAACAAATATGGAAAAAAATAAAAAAGTTAACGATTATTCAACTGCTGACTAATCAAAACTTAACAAATCTAAAAAGCTTTGTTCTGAATATTCAAACATTGAAGAACTTAATCACTGAAACAATTATTCAATTTTAAATATATTTCATTCATTGTTTTATTCACAATACTGTACACACTTTTATCTAAGTAAATGTTAAAGACAGTTGTTCAATCAATCAATCAATCAATCAATCAATCAATCAATCAATCAATCAATCAATCAATCAATCAATCAATCAATCAATCAATCAATCAATCAATCAATCAATCAATCAATCAATCAATTAAATTGATTTCTATAGCGCTCTTTCCTCAAATTCAAAAGTTGTTGGTTTCAATTGCTTTAAGATGAAATGGGGATATGCTGAGTGAGTGGTTGGCTGGTTGTTTATGCAAGAGTGGATGTGGGAGTCGTTGAGATAAATATAATCATTTAGTTTGTCAAATGGGCTGAAAGAGGGGTGAAAAGATATTTAAGGAAGAAAATTATGTTTTTGATTTTTGTTTACTACGTTTTTTTCTCAAAAGCATCATTGAACTCATTTTGAAAATTATCTTCCCAATATTTTTCACAATTATTGTTCAACAAATTTTTATCGAAGTTTTTTTTAAAGAATCGTGTTACCAGTGATTACGTTACCGTCACAGTTAATGTTAATTTTGGGTGGTTTTGATACAGTGCAGCTCAAAAGTATAGAGACGGCAGTTTTTTCATTTTAAAATTTACAATTTGAACTCTTACATTTTAAATTGATATGAGTTATAAATAATTGGAAAACAATGTTTTCAAATATAATTTGGTAAAATAAATTGTATTCATCGGTTCACTAAGAAAAAATTCTTTTTAAGAAGGGTCAAAATGATAGGGGCGATATGGTTTTAGTGTCGTCTACTCTTATATAAAAATATTTTTAATTTTATATCTCTTAATAATTGTCATTTTACATATAAACTAACAATTCTTGTAATATTTTGTACAATTTTAAGTACCTAAATAACAGAAAAAGGTAAAAGAACTAACAAAAATCAACAATTTTTACATTTTGTTACTAATATCGGATAATTATACTTTTTTTAAATTTCTGACTTAGTGAAATGGAGCAAAATGCCGTGTTTAACTTTTTGAAAGATCCAAAATAATAAAAAGCTTTGGAAGACGATAAAGATCGAGCAAAAGAGAACTCTCAAAACTGGTCACGGGGGTTCAAAAGGAAATCCAATTTTGAGCTGCACTGTAGTAGCTAATGCAACCTCACTTTAAAAATCATTGCGAAAAAGTATGGCGTAAAAGCTTGATTATGTCATAATGTAGTTTCGGCTAGACCATTGGCCTATCCATTTTGGAATAAACTGGAAGAAATATTTATTACCGAGCCTTCGGCTCTTATTTACCAAAGGAATTATTTAAAAATGGAAAAAATCAACGACAAAAAAATTAAACTGATCAAATTTTGAACATTTTATTATATATTGAATCATCATCATCATGTTGAGGGTTGATTAAATGCAGAAAAGGTAGTTGATTGGTTTATGATTAGGTGCAGAGAAGGTGGTTGATTGGATGCAAGGAGAGTGGTTTAGGTTGATTGGGTGCATGGAGGTTGGTGCATTTAACTATCATTAACAGTGTGCCCTGTTAACGCCGAATCAAGCCAGTTTGGTGTTGTGGTTGACGGCACATAGGACTGCAATGGGTTAGAGCGAGAGTCTATACGCATTCGTTTTTTTGATGAAGCTCTGAATGTTAAATAACAGTTTATTGGTTTATTCAGCCCACCATACACTATCGGAAAAAAATTATCTGCTGTAGTAAAAGATGTTCTGATCAGAATTATACTACCTATAGAAAAACTAAGAGCTCAGACTTATGACGGCGCTGCTAACCTGAACGGCCGATATAATGGTTGTCAGGCTATCATCAGCAGTGAGCATCCGCTTGAATTGTTTTTCCACTGCTCTGCACACTGTGCAAATCTTGTTGCGCAGCACACAGCTGCCGCAAATCCCTTTGTGAGCAATTCACTTCAGTTTGTCAAAGAGTTAGGTGCTTTTTACAATCGTTCATGGAAAGTCAAGAAGCAGTTTAGTGATGCTTTAGTGTCTCTTATAATTGACTTTCCTGATGAGCCACTGAATAAGAAGTATAGTATAAAACTCCTTTGTCCTACAAGATGGCTGACCAGAGTATCTGCAGTGTCTTCTGTGCTTGAACATTATGAAGTGGTACTTGTTAGCTTGGAATCATTTGCTTCTATTGGTACTGCTGATGAAACAGCTGTAAAGGCTCGAAGCCTTTTTTCAACAGGGCACTGCCTCACTGGCCCTCAAGGTAGTTGTTTTGGTGTTTTCACTTCTGGAACAGTTAAGTCGTTGCAATCATCAAGTGCCAAGGTCAGTGGAATGGTTGCAGCGACTGATTCCGTTGTGCAAAACCTGCGTCGCCTACGATCAGATGAACAGTTTAACGCCATTTTCAGAGATGTCAACAGAATGGTTTTGGCATATGATCTTGAGCCGATTGCTGTACCTCGGGTACGAAAGCCGCCACAAAAGTATTGTGGGCTGGGCCCAGCTTATGTAGCAACAACGCAAGAGGAACATTATCTAGCAGCATATCACGCTGTCAGATATTGCAATCATGCAACTCACAGAAAGGTTCAATCGAGATTCTCCTGGTTTGCGTTCATACTTGCAGCTGGAGACAATGTTGCTAACTGGTGAAGTGAACCATTATATTTTCAACCAGTATCGTGACTTAAATGAAACTGGTCTTTGTTAACAGTTAACTATGTTTAAAGACCAGAAGGAAATTTAGCACAAACGCAAAAAAGAATGCAAGCTATGATCACGGAAGTCAGACATCTGTTTCCTTAAGTTGAAAGATTGATCAGTTTGATGCTTGTGTGTCCAATAACGTCATGTATTGCAGAAAGATATTTTAGTGCTTTGCGGCGTCTTAAGACATGGTTGCATGCACCTATGACACAGCCTCGCTTGAATTCACTGGCCGTTTGTCATGCACATCAGGGTATACTTGACAGTCTGGATTTAAAAAGGCTAGTAAAAGAATTTGCTAGTCGGTCAGACATTCGAAGGGGTCTTTTTGGAAATTGGTGTAAACGAGCTGTGGGGAGAGGGCAGGAGGACAGGCAAAGAGGGTATTTTATGTTATCTAAATATACACTGTGGGCCAAAAAAAATTTACTATTGTATATTTTTTTATAACTTTGGCAAATTTTAATCTATTTATAAAATTTATTTGATGGCAAATAATGAAAATTACTAAAATCGCTAATGTTTTTCTTCAAATCGCTCATAGTGGTAATAGAAAAGTATTTTTATTGAGTATCAAACTTTTTTTAAATTTTTGGTGATACAAATATTAATAGTTGATACGAAAAGAAGTTACACTACAGCAATAAATACTAAATAATATCGCTGGTACTGTATTGGCCGATTTCGGTTCTTTGATTCCAACCCTGGGGAGGACCCCGCCCCCCCCCCCAAGATTTTCTGCAAGTCGCTGTCCCTGCTTGCAGCTGAAGATAATGTTGCTAACTGGTGAAGTGAATCATGATATTTGCAAGCTGTATCGTGAGTTAAATGAAACTGGTCTTGTTCACAGTTAACTATGTTTAAAGACCAGAATGAACTTTAGTACAAACGCAAAAATTAATGCAAGCTATGATCACGGAAGTTTGTTTCCCTAAGTTGAAAGATTTATCAGGTTGATGCTTGTGTGTCCAATAACGTCATGTACTGCAAAAAGATCTTTTAGTGCTTTGCGGCGTCTTAAGACTTGGTTGCGTGCACACAGCCTCGCTTGAATTCACTGGCCGTTTGTCATGCACATCTGGATATACTTGACAGTCTGGATTAAAAAAGGCTAGCAGAAGAGTTTGCTAGTCGGTCAGACATTCGAAGGGGTCATTTTAGAAATTGGAGTAAACGAGATGTGGGGTGAGGGCAGGAGGACAGACAGAGAGGGTATTTTATGTTATCTAAATATACACTGTGGGCCACAAAAAATTTTTCATTGTAAATTTGTGTATAACTCTGGCAAATTTAAATCTAATTGTAATTTTTTACAACTATTTGAATCAGAAATGAATGGAAAACAATATGTTATAAAATTTATTTGATGGGTTGATGGCTAGTTGTGATTGAATTTATATAGATGAAAATTAATAAAAGGTACTAAAATCGCTATAGTTTTTCTTCAAATCGCTCCGTGGCTACGTGTAAAAATTGTTCCATCTTGTGCAACCTCCCACTATATAGAAAAAATAAAATAAAAAACAATAAATAAGGACGAAATAAGAATAATAAAAAATAAATAAATTATATATATATATATATATATATATATATATATATATATATATATATATATATATATATATATATATATATATATATATATATATATATATATATATATATATATATATATATATATATATATATATATATATATATATATATATATATATATATATATATATATATATATATATATATATATAATATACATATTAAACAATTAAATACCTTAAAAAATTTTAACAATGTTGAAATTAATAACGATGTTGAAATTTTGAACGATGTTAAATATTTTAACGCATTTAAAAAAAGTAACGCAATTAACAACTTTAATGCATTTAAACTTATCCAAATTAGACTCTTCTTTGCTATTTTAGTTACATTGTCAACAAGTGAACACAAACACTATTAATTTTCAGTCAACAAACGAATGGGAAAAATTACATTTCAATGAAAAAAGAATTCATTTTTGATGATTTGCAACAAAACTTCTAAGGAGTGAAAAACTCTTGAAATTTTCAATAGTTTTCTTTGAAATTTGTCACTTTACACAAAAAATATGCACTTCAAAAGATGATCCAGCTTATGTCACACACAAAATTAGAGCAGAAAATGAATAATAAGAATATCCAATGGTCAAGAAATGCCACATCATTTGACCCCCGATTTAAAATGTTCAAATGTTTTCAAAAAATGAAAAAGTTAAAGAAACTATAATATAAAAAAACTATACAGCCTTCACCAAACAAAATACTACAAAATACTACCAAACATATGTAAGTTCAGATTCTGAAGATGAAGATACCTCAATGATTACCAAGTCAATCATTAAACGTTTTAGAACAGAATCTGAAGTAGGCTTTGATATTTGTCCTCTGGTTTGGTGGCAACAACACGAAGGGACATATCCGAATCTTGCAAAACTGGAAAGAAAGTACTTGTCATCTCCTGCAAGTACAGTTCTATTTGAACTCTATTCAGCTTGCCAGGAGACATCGTTAGCTAGAAAAGAGTATATTTAGATCCAACTAATGTTGAAAAACTTGTTTGCTTGAGTAACTGGCTCAAATATGATGTATGACAATTGCATTTTTTATCATTTATGGATTTTTTTTATTTTTTAAAGTATGAATTATTTTTTATAAAGAATTTCAGATAAAAATTTTATCACATTTGTAAGAAAAAAATTCCAAATACTATATACTAATGTCAAATATACTAAAAACATTGCGTTAAAATACGATTAACGCACAATAAAAAATTTTAATCGAACGATTAACGGCGATTAAAATTTTCAATCGTGGAACAGCTCTATATATGTTTATATATTTTAATTATTCTTTTTTTTAAAAAACTATTATAGAGGTCAAAAGACTTGCGAGGTTTTAACTCCCTAAACTAAACTTGTGAATTTTCTATCACATAATTATGTTTAATTTTGAAAACATATATATTAATATTTATTATAAAAATATTTATGGTGAAAATTTCATTTTTATGCAAACGATAAAAGAAAAAAAAGTTTTCTCACTAAATTCACAAATCTTCATAATATACATATTATATGAATGTCTATTTAGCCTTCCGTTGATTTTAATATAAATGCCCTGTCTTTGAAGTTTGTCACCTCAAGCTCTTCCGTGGTGCTTTAATCTATTAAAGAATTTATTTGGAATAAAAACCAACATTTTAAAATAAAATTTACATGTAAATATAAAAGTTAAATAATCTCACTTTTCAACATAATCTTTTTTTTAATCTGAGTAAATTATTCAAACAAGTTGTTTATAACAGACTACTTCTTATTTAACCAGTTTCAAACACACATTAAAAAGTCATCTTTTTACTCTTTATTTTGCAACACCACTACTATATCTAAAAGAATTTTTTTGAGTAACATTTTCTAGAATTGTATCATCTCCGAACATATCCAAAGAGTTCATAGTTTGAGTCGATCCTTCGAGAAGAACGAACACTGATACTTCTTTTCTTTTTAAGAAGCAAACGTTCTAACTCTTCTTTTTTCTCAGCTTCGATCAAATCGTCTTCTGGTACCTTCGTTGTCGCAGGTACCCACATGATGCATGGGTCGTCTGCGATGAGATTGTGGTAAAAATAGGTAGTCAAATAAAAGTTTATGAAGATTAAGACAAAAACTTAATTTTATAAAGGTTGTTTCTTACAAATAAAAATAAAATTCTCAAATGCTGTTGGTGACTCAATTTTAAAAATGTGTTTCATAAAAAAATGTAAATAGAATTAAAAACTCAAAACGGTAAAATTAATTTAATCAAGGTAAGAATGAAATTTGAGTATTTTTTAAAGCTAAACCTTCATAGTTGAAAATTTCTTGACCACGTTTTGTTGTAAAAATTCTGAAAATAATAAATCGAGATGTGCTGACTACCAGATTTACTATTTGATCACATATTCTAAATAACTATTATAATAAACACGCAGTGTGGTCTAATTCTATGTAGTAATAAATCATAAAAAAATTATTCAAACCACATTTATTAAAACAGAAAATAAGACTAACTAAAAATACTTCATAATAGTTCCGAATAATAATTATTTTATGAAATATAATAATAATAATAATAATATTTATTATTATTATTTTAATTAGTACAAAGCCACACATTTAACGTGAATTACAACGGAACATTCATAAACTGTAGTGCCGTTGCAAAAACGACTTAGATGACGACTGTTATCTTCGTTTTAATTTTATAATCAATCTATAAAAGATGAAAAAATTATTTTCCTTCAATAAAAGCTATGAATTCTTGAAGTGTGAAACATTTGTGGTTTGTGATTATTAAAACAAATAGAAAAAATTAACAGAATTTGAATTTAGGTATTAATTTCAAAATGTCATAATAAATTAAAATTAAAATTAGGTAATTTTGTTCTAAAACGATTAAACCACTTATATCATTTGAAATATTGGAAATTTTAATGTTTATTTTTATGACTCCACAGGAATTCAACGAGGTAGTTGTCTATTTGGGTTCTTGCAACCATTCTTTCAACCTATTTCTGATGTTTGAGCTGTCCCCACAGACTCTCAACCGTCTGCGTGTGAGCTCCAGTAGTTGGGTCGACAAAGTTCTTGCTGTGGTTAACGGTGAGATGAGTGTGAGACATTTCCAGCCTTTCTTTGATTCTTTGTAGGGCGCCCACATGTCGAAGAGGATGAATGAGCCTGGAGCGACGCAGGCCTTGATCGTCTGCAACAGAGTGTCCACAGTTCAGTCAGGCACTACATATATAAAATCCTCTTTTGTCGGCAAATTCTTCCGAAAATCCATTACTGGGATAGTACCATTCCCGAATGGTTTTACCTTGAGCGAATAAGGTCTCGTCAATTTCAACGTGAAGACCTGGGTCGTCAACAATTGTTGGTTTATGTAAAAGGCGCCAGGCACAGATTTCGCGAAGGTTGATCCTCCAAGCAGTAGCAGTGTTTTGACCACTATTTAGTTTTTTTATGCAATATTCCATTTTCAAATTAGTTTTGAGACCAGAAATAAATAACCTTCATTATTTTAGTCAAGTCTAATTTGGGATTTTTTAGTCAAGTTCCTTTTCTTATCTTGATCTTTTGGTTGCACCCATTTTTTCGGCACCTTCATGAGTCTTTAGAAAGATGAAGTACCATTTGGCTGCCTTTTTTCATCTCTTTATTGTATGATGCATTAGAAAAAAAGTTCCTTCAAACTGGACTTTGCAGAAAAGTTTCTATGACTGGAAGAGAGCCTTTATAAAGAAATTTTAGATTCACTTCCTTCTTAGAAGATGTCTTTCGAAAAATTAATCTTTATGACACCCATAAATCAATCAACCAGGAAGTCTGTATTTTTTATTATTACAGATACACACACAAAAAAGCATACATACACACGCAAATCTGAAAAAATGATTGCAATCAAATTCATTTTTAAAAAATCAACGTTGGGCCAATTAAACTACTTTAAAACCAATACATTCATACATTATATGAGCCAGGCATGGGCGTATCCAGCTCCAAATAAAAGAGAAAAAGAGAATTTTTTTTTGACTAAAAAAATATTTGAAATATTCAACACAGATACAAAACTAATATGCTCATGATTTATATAAGCAATTAATTTTTCAATATATTATGTATGAAAAACCTTCATTAACCCATAAATGTTCAGTGCTCCATTATTGAAACATCATGAAAAAAATTAACAGAAAATTAAATAATCAGTAAAAAAATATTTTCAAAATATGGCTAAAGAAATATAATAAATAAAATTTTCAAACTTTCTGTTTTTTGTTGTTGTTGCCTTTTCTCAATATCTTACTCTTTCTTTATACATAATTAAAATGTTCTCATCGATTTCTAGTCTACTTATCATTAACTGTTAAAAAATAATGAATGTTCCATTATTGGAACAGTGAGCATGAATGGGGGATCTCAAGTTTTACTATAAGTTTTTAAATATTCATTTTACTCGTTGTGCAAAAAATTAAAAATGAGAAAAAAAGTTTACCGATTTTAGACTTTTAATTATTTTGCTATATCAAAAATGTATAGAAAATACTTTATTGGAAGCATTAGTGTTGATGAAAGAATGGCATTATACATTATGGGAAAATGTGGCAAAACAATTTATGAGAGAGAAGCCAATAAGGTTTGGGTTTAATTTTGGTTTTTCAATTCAATATGAACCATACCAGGGAACAATAGGTCCGGTATATGACAAAGAGTTGGGTTTTGGTGCCAGCCTTGTTTTGATTTTAGTTTCAAAACTACCAAATTTTTTTTTGTAGATAGATTTTTCAGCTCACTGAAGCTAATTGATGAACTTCGAAGAGGAGGTTATAGATACTGTGTGACATTAAAGTCCAACAGAATAGAAAAATGTCCAGTTAGGCTAAGATTTAGCATTGCTAAGTACACATTGAAAATATCTAGGGGTTCTTTTGATTATAAGCTGAGAAAAGCATCTAGTGGTAAGAGATTCATTTGGAATGATAATTCTCTAGTTTATATCCTAAGAAATACCAATGGCATCAATTCAGTTGTTTCATGTCAACGATGGGTATCAACAGAGGAAAAAAAACTTCCTGCTGATATGATACTCATTCTCAGGTAGTGGAAGGCCCAAAAAGTAGCATCTTGTGAAAGTTGGAGTGACACGCTCTGTTAGGTTAGATAAGTTTGAACTTTATTTAATTTAAGCAGAAAAGCAAGCCAGTTGCGTTCTTTCATAGGTATATCTGGAATATCTTTGACATTATTCCATTATTATGACATTATGCTACACCATAATTTTTCTTCACATTGAATGCCTTCAAAATCATACTTTTTTGAATCGTTTTGATAAAATTATTCAACAAGTGGCTTTTTATGCTGCATGGATGGAAATAAGTTAAAGTGAACGCAGGCGTGTGATCTGAGGAAAAACGTATTTTTAAACACTCTTTTACTCAGAAATGAATGAGAAATAAGATTTCATAAAGTTTTTATTTATTTCTTCAATATGCAGTTTTTAATCTAGCGAAACTTATACAAGTATAATTTAGAAAAAACCATTTTTAAATTTTTAAAATGTTTTTTCTTTTTAAATTTTATAAAATTTTTCTACAGTTTTTACTTTTTCAATTGTATGAAATTTTTCTACAGATTTTACTTTTTCAATTGTATAAAATTTTTAACTTTTCAATTTTATGAAAATTGTAAATTTTCAATTTTATAAAATTTTAACTTTTCAATTTCAAAAAATTTTAACTCTTCAATTTTATAAAAATTTTAACTTTTCAATTTTATAATTTTAATTTTTCAATTTTTAAAAGATTTCAACTTTTCAATTTTTACAAATTTTAATTTTGCAATTTTATAAAAATTTTAACATTTTAATTTAAGTTTTCAATTTTATAAAAAATTTAACTTTGTATTTAAGTTTTTAATTGTAAAATTGTTACTTTTTCATGTTTATTTGAGAAAATTGGTATCTGTTGCGAACGCTTTCAGCTTTCAGCCAGTCGGTGATGGTTTTTGTCGGCGGGTCAAAGCTTGGCCGTACGCATCTGATTTTCGTTGTGCTTGAAGTTAAAATCAATAGCGCATATTACAGATTTGTGCTGTTGAGAGAAGAGCTACTGCCTGTGATAAGAAACATTTCAAGTAACTTTTTCGTCTTTCAGGAAGATGGCGCGCTATCACGCTAGACAGTCAGCTTATTAAAACAAGAGACATCCACATTCATTCTCAAAAATCTGTGGCTTCCAAACAGTCCAGATCTTAACCCTATGACTTAAAATTTTGGGGAGAGATGCTGCAACGGGTTTACCAAACCAATATCACAACGTCAATGAACTGAAGGAGCGAATAAAGCAAAGCGTCGTGGATGATGCTATTAAAAACTGGCGCCAACTTCGAGCCTTTGCTTTGAGATATGAATCGCTATTAATTTAAAAAATTCATTTTTTTATTGAATTTGTTGAATAATTGAAAAAATTATTATTCATTTTAACATTTACACAAAATGTTGGATCATATCCGCCAAAGCGGTGCAGACGGTGATTGGACCACACTAACTGCCACTCTTCCATAGCGTAGAGGAAACATGATAATATATATAGTTTTGAAATAAACATCTGCCATATAAAGTAGATTGATTTAGAACAGATTTCCTACTTGATTGATTTACGGGTGTGGAATAAAGGCTAATTGTTCGAAGGACAGTGTGCTAAAAGACTAGTAGTAGTAGTAGTAGTAGTAGTAGTAGTAGTAGTAGTAGTAGTAGTAGTAGTAGTAGTAGTAGTAGTAGTAGTAGTAGTAGTAGTAGTAGTAGTAGTAGTAGTAGTAGTAGTAGTAGTAGTAGTAGTAGTAGTAGGAGTAGTAGTAGTAATAGTAGTAGTAGTAGTAGTAGTAGTAGTAGTAGTAGTAGTAGTAGTAGTAGTAGTAGTAGTAGTAGTAGTAGTAGTAGTAGTAGTAGTAGTAGTAGAAGTGAGAATGGTCAATTAGATGGGTCACAAAGAATATACACATTTGTGCGAATGTGTTCCAGCATTTACCAGCATTGTAAATGTAGGCTGAGCTTTGGCGGATATGATCCAAAGTTTTTTTCAATTTCACACTTGTTTATGTTTCACTAGGTGAAGGTACTGAATATTTTATAAATCAAAATAAATTTTATGGAATCTTGTTTCTTATTCCTTTCTGAGTAAAATAGTGGAAACAATTGAATATCGATGAATATTTTTCAAAGTTATAGACAAATATATATTGGCATGTTTTTTTTGACCCACAGTGTATTTACGGTATAATAGACTTTATAAAGTATATATTCTAAATATAATATTGAAAATTAATAAAAACAAATAATATACTTTTTTATTAAATAAAAAACTGTTAGTATTCATTCAATTAAAAAATAATAAATGTATTTATTAAAAAAAAAATTATTATTAAAATTTTTTTTATTTATTCTAAAAAAAATGTATTTATTTAAAAAAATGTATTTAATCAATTAAAAATTAATACATTTATTCAATTAAAAATCAATAAATTTATTCAATTAAAAAATACTAAAAGGATTTAATCAATTAAAAATTAATAAATTTATTCAATTAAAAAATAATAAATGTATTTATTTAAAAAAAATTATTTATTAAAAAAATTTATTTATTTAAATTTTTTTTATTTATTTAAAAAAAAATATTTATTTAAATTTTATTTGTTTATTAAAAAAAATTATTTATTTAAAAAAAGTGTTTATTTTTTAAAAATTTATCTATTTTAATTTTTTTTATTTATTTTAAACAAAATGTATTTATTTAAAAAAAATGTATTTATTTAAAAATGTGTTTAATCAATTAAAAATCACGAAATTTATTCAATTAAATAATAATAAATGTATTTATTCAATATAACAAATAATAAATATGTTTATTTTAAAAAAAATAATGAATATATCTATTCAAAAATATATATATATATATATCTATTCAAAAATATATATATATTTATCTATTCAATAAAAAAAATATATAGTTATTTAATTGAAAAAATAATATATATATATTTATTCAATTAAAAAATAATGAATATTTTTATTTAATCAAAAATTATTAACTATTATTTTCTGCGTAAAAATATTATCTATTTTTTATTAACGTGCTGATTGTAAAATTTTTCTTTTATTCAACAATTATATTAAACAAATATTGTAAATCGAAAATTAACTGCAGAAAAACAAGCCTAATACCTTTCGAGTGTGTTCACCGGCAGTGAGATAATCAAACATAAAACCAGGAAGATTATCATCAGTATGAAAAGAACTATAACATCTCCTGAATTAAAAAGTAGTTTTTATTCTTTATAGAACGACAAATATTATTATTATTGTGGGCTTAAACCCGGATGAGCTTCAAGGCTTCCAGATTATGGACAGTTTAAAAATAATAATAAATGAACAAATATATGAATGAACAAATCAATAAATTGAACAAATCAATAAATTGAACAAATCAATAAATTGAACAAATCAATAAATTGAACAAATAAATAAATGAACAAATAAATAAAGGAACAAATAAATAAATGAACAAATAAATGAGAGAACAAATCAATAAATGAACAAATCAAATAAATGAACAAATCAATAAATGAACAAATCAATAAATGAACAAATCAATAAATGAACAAATCAATAAATGAACAAATCATTAAATAAACAAATCAATAAATGAACAAATCAATAAATGAACAAATCAATAAATGAACAAATCAATAAATGAACAAATCAATAAATGAACAAATCAATAAATGAACAAATCAATAAATGAAAAAATCAATAAATGAAAAATCACTAAATGAACAAATCAATAAATGAACAAATCAATCAATGAAAAAATCAATCAATGAACGAATAAATCCATGAAAAAAAGAATAAAAACAAATAAATAAAGACAAATGACAAAAAAAGTAAAAAGAATAAAGACAAATGACACAAACAAATAAAAAGAATCAAGACAAATGACACAAAGAAATAAAAATAATAATATAAATTAATTAAATAGATATAAAATATATACATATATAAGATATAAAAAATATAGTCAATGTGTAGAATTAGGCAAACCAGGGAACGCCTAAAAATTGCAAGCAATCCTGAGAATACATCGTTTTTGCGATTTTGTTTCAATAGTTTAATTCAGTTTAATAGTTTATTTTGAAAAATGTAAGATGAATAGAATTTTCTTTATAATTTTTACTTTTTTTTTAATTTACAGAATGACTGATTGAATTAGCAGGGGCGGCGATCTGCGGAAAATCTTTGGGGGTTTCTTCCCAGGGTTGAAATCAAAGAACCGAAATCGACCAATAAAGTACAAGCGATACTATTTAGTATTTTATGCTGTAGTGAAAATGATTTTTGTATCAACTATTAATATTTGTACCGCAAAAAAAAATAAAAGTTTGATACTCAAAAAAAGTTTTCTATTGCCACTATGAGCGATTTGAAGAAAAACTATAGCGATTTTAGTACATTTTATTAATTTTCAATTACAACTAGCCATCAACCCATCAAATAAATTTTATAACATCTTGTTTTCCATTCATTTCTGATTCAAATAGTTGTAAAAAATTACAAATAGATTTAAATTTGCCAAAGTTATAAACAAATTTACAATGATAACTTTTTGTGGCCCACAGTGTATATTTAGATAACATAAAACACCCTCTCTGCCTGTCCTTCTGCCCTCTCCCCACAGCTCGTTTACTTCAATTTCCAAAAAGACCGACTAGCAAATTCTTCTACTAGCCTTTTTAAATCCAGACTGTCAAGTATATCCTGATGTGCATGACAAATGGCCAGTGAATTCAAGCGAGGCTGTGTGCACGCAATTAAGTCTTAAGACGCCGCAAAGCACTAAAAGATCTTTCTGCAGTACATGACGTTATTGGACACACAAGCATCAACCTGATAAATCTTTCAACCTAAGGAAACAGATGTCTGACTTCCGTGCTCATAGCTTGCATTATTTTTTGCGTTTGTACTAAAGTTCATTCTGGTCTTTAAACATAGTTAACTGTGACTAAAGACCAGTTTCATTTAACTCACGATACTGTTTGCAAATATCATGGTTCACTTCACCAGTTAGCAACATTATCTTCAGCTGCAAGCAGGGGCGGCGATCTGCAGAAAATCTTGGGGAGTCCTCCACAGGGCTGGAATCAAAGAACCGATCTCGGCTAATACATTACCAGCGATATTATTTAGTATTGTTTGCGGTAGTGTAAATTCTTTTTGTATCAACTATTAATATTTGTATCACCAAACATTAAAAAAAAGTTTGATACTCAATAAAAATACTTTTCTATTACCACTATGAGCGATTTGAAGAAAACATTAGCGATATTAGTACCTTTTATTATTTGCCATCAAATAAATTTTATAAATAGATTTAATCTTGCCAAAGTTATAAACAAATATACAATAGTAAATTTCTTTTGGCCCACAGTGTATATTTAGATAACATAAAATACCCTCTCTGCCTGTCCTCCTGCCTTCTCCCCACAGCTCGTTTACTCCAATTTCCAAAAAGACCCCTTCGAATGTCTGACCGACTAGCAAACTCATATATAATATATCAAAAATAATGAAAAAATGAAAATGAGTTTTATTATGATTAATTCTCAAAAAAGTACTTTCAAAAAAAAATTCGTTTAAATATTATTTAAAGCTTACATTAGGGTGCTATCAAAACAATAGAGAAAATATATTCTGAATTCATGAGATCTTCTTGGTTCTTTTTATGCCTAAAAATTAGAGCTGTTTCACGATGAAAAATTTTAATTGCCGTTAATCGTTCGAATAAAAATTTTAATCATATTTCAACGCAATGTTTTTAGCATATTTGAAATTAGTATAAAACAGTATTTGAATTTTTTTTCTCTAAAATTTAATAGAAGTTTTATCTACATTTATTTTTAAAAGTAATCCACATTTGAAAAAAAAAATCGATAAATGATAAAAAATGCAATTATCACACATCTTTTTTTTAACCATGCTGTTACTCAAGCATAAAAGTTTTTCAACATTAGTTGTATCTAAAGAGGCTATTTTCTTGCTAACTATGTTTCATGACAAGCGGAATAGACCCTCACATGGAACTGTACTTGCAAGAGATGACAAGTACTTGAACGGCGTTAAAAATATTCAACGACGTTAATCCATTAACGCGTTAATCGAAAGTTAACGTGAATTAATGCATAGGTCGATTAAATATATTTTTTTATGAAAATTAATAATATTTACAGATCACGCACCAGGCTTAAATATTTCGTAATTCAAATTATTTCTTTAAGAAAGACAGTCTCGTATGGGGATCGCTTCACAACGTCCAATTATCATAAAGACAAAGCTCGTTCACCTCCACAATGCCTAACCCTCAAAACGAACAAACATTGCAACACCTTACTATCACAACGCCCAACCATCAAAACCGCGGATTTTCATGTACAGCTCATTAGGATCCACACTATCCCTGACCCTCATAACAATACATTAAAAAAACGTTGCGATGGGCTTCATGCTACGGTGTTGTGATAAATGGGCGTTGTCAAGGCGTCCCCTCTTATGTGCTTGATTTCAATAATAATATTAATTGTCATTTTCATTCCCATGCACGCAACCGAAGCTCTATTTAATCATTAAATTTCCGGCAAACACAATATTGAAAAAATTAATGACAAAAAAATTTATTTCATTAATCCAAGTTATTTATTCAATTTTAAATTATACTGTATTCAATAAAATGTAGATATATGATCTTGAGTTCAGCAACATAAAGATAATCATTTTCCAGCTCAAAGTACTAGCGACCCAGTCGACCATAGAAAATTATCCATGGGCGACGATCCTGTGGGGGTCTCGGAGTCTGGACCTCCCACTTTTTTGTGTAAAAGGTCCTTTACACTATTTTATGAAAAATCATTTTAAACTTTTGTTTTGATAAGATCATAATCGTCAACCTTGACATAAAACAGAATACGGGCCAAAAAAAACATGCCACTGTATATTTGTCTATAACTTTGCTAAAGATTATTCGATTTTTAATTTTATTTTACTGTTTTACTCAAAAAGCAATTAGAAAAATATTTCATAAAGTTTATTCCGATTTTTAAAAAATTTTGTACCTTTATCTAGTGAAACTTAAAAATGTGTGAAATTCGTAAAAACCTTTGTGGGAAAATTTATATATATATATATATATATATATATATATATATATATATATATATATATATATATATATTTACAAAAATAAATAACTAAAATACATGTATAAAAGTAATAGCGATTCATATCTCAAAGCAGAGGCTCGATGTTTGCGCCTTTATCCAATCAACTTTCAAACACCCATTTTTGTGTCAAATCAACCCTCAATCCCCCTTTTTGTTTCCAATCAACCCTCAACTATATTTTCTTTATTCAATCAGCACTCAATGACTAGAAATGAATACAGCTCTTAAAAACCACGGCAGATTACAGTGACCAATCAGCCATTTTGGTGTCTGAGTATTTTTAGCTGATTTCATATGAGTTTGATTCCCTGAATTCATATATGGCAGTAGTTTTTTCCTAGCAGCTCGAGTTTTTAAGATATAACGTTTTAAACATTTTAAGGCTCCACGGTTTCTAATTAAACTGAAAAAACATAATCTAATAATTTTTTATAACTTATAAAAATATTTTTGTATATAAAGAGTTAAAATATGCTCATGATTGGAAAAATGAAGTATTGGACATTTCAAACTGTGTTTTGAGCTATCAATAAAGAAACGCCAATCGTCTGGAAAATGTATTAAAAGACCAAATTTTTCCAGGAGTTCACTAATTTCGTCAAAAAACACAAATGTAAAATTTTTCAGGCAAAAAACTCTTTTCTCTTTTACTAGGGGAGAGAAGCATAATCATCGATTTTAATATTTCAGAACGTTCTTTTTACTTGAAAACGCTGAGTCTTAAGCCTAAATGTTCGATTTAGATTTTTGGGTGTGGGGGAGGGGGGTTTCATCAAAAGTACAAACTTCCAATATTAAATATTCATGAAATAACTTAGTGAACCATACTACAAGTGGACGTAACGAATTTCCAATTTGTCGATTTTTTGTCTACTTATTTATAAAATTTATTTTATGGCAAATAGTGAAAATTACTAAAATCGCTAATGTTTTTCTTCAAATCGCTCATAGTGGTAAAAATTATTTTAGATTAATTTTCCAGTAAATTAAATCTGGAAGCTAGTTATTCAGAAGCTTCTATTGACAAGTTGAGTATTCTGAGTAGACCATTTTATTCATCCTGGTCAAAACTTTGATAAATTAATGACATTCTTTCATAGCAACCATCATTTTCACAAGTGTCCGTTGAAACATCAAAAGAAAAATGCTTTTCTTCAAATAGTTCTGGTTGTAAAGGAAAGATTAGTATCAGAACTATTTCTGAATGAGGAACCAGACGTCTATTAGAAACTAAATCGGAATAAGTCCACTTACTATGGTTATTTCGTTTGATTTCTATAATATTCATAAGCACAAAATGAAAATTTCCCAAATAGATTCAAGTTTCTATCGAAACCATTGGCAATGCCAAATTTTAAATTATACTCTTTTTCCAGTAGTTTACTGTTGTAAATGTCATTCACACATGTTACAGATAGTGTGGTGCTTATGTTTTATCCTAATTATCAAATTTAACACCAAAGTAACCGAGATAAGCTTTCTTCATAAAATCACTTACATTTTTTCTGTTTTTTATTCATGTGTATTCTCCACAAATATTGCATCAAGATTATTAAAAAAACGTCTACTTAAAATGAATTTATATATTATTTAGAAATGCAAATATAATAATTTTAAGTTTAATACCAATAGATTTAGATTTATATGCGCCGTGTTATTGCAATGTATGGAGTAAAAGCTGAAGATTAAAAGTCATATTATCTGAAAAACTAAAGCGAGTAAAAAAAAATTTCATAATTTAAATCAGCCCCTCAAATATAGCTAAAATCAGTTTTAAAATTAAAAACACATAAAAAACTTTTTTTTGTTGGCTTCTGTTATCCTTTGTTGCCTTGTCTTTTTCCCTGATCTACTTCAAAGAAGGATGTGTGACTTTGTGTTATAAAAGATGAAAAACCTATAACAGTTTTTGAAATATTTCAAAGATTCCTTAAAATGAGTTTTAAAACATGGAACTGTGACGAGGATTATGTTGTTGGTCAGAGAAGGGCTGACAGAGAGTGGTAAACGATTCAGCTAAACGGCGAGTGGTTTTAAACAGGCGTTCAATGATAACCAAGATAAAAGTTAATTTTTGTTCCAAGTTTTAGAAAAACACCGCCATGAGTATCCGAACTCTGAAAAATCTCTTTTTGATAAGGCTTTTGTAGAAAATGAAAAAATGTTTAAAAAATATAACTTCAATAATTTTTTCAAGTTAAATTATAGCTTTCTGAATAAATTCAAGTTTTTTAATTTCAAAAAATGTATATTTTTAATAAAAAAAGGGTGAAGAAATGTCTAGAAAATGTTTAAATATAAATTAATAAATAACATCCATATTTACAAATGATTATAGTATGTAGTATAATAATGGCGAGCGGGCTGGCTTAGATGGTAAGTTGTTGGACCTGCAACTTAAAGGTCGTCAGTTCGTATCCCTGTTCAGCCAACCGTGAGCTATCATATACCTAGTGTATATGATACGGTATTTCACGACTTATGTAGTGTGAGTGGCGCCTCAGTTGCGTGCCTTGGCGCATTATAAATACGCATTTATTATTCATTATTATCTTTATTTATTATAAAGTTCTGAATATTTTTATCAAAAGGTATATTTTCAATATATAAAAATATAAATAAATTTACAATAAAATATTAAATACTGCCAAATTTTTTTTGTAATACAAGGGGAGTGGGGCATAAGTAAGCAAAAAATCGAAAAATTGGAAATTCGTTACGTCCACTTGGAATATGGTTCACTAGGTTATTTCATGAATAATTAATATTGGAAGTAAGTACTTTTAATGAAACCCGCGCCCCCCCACACAAAAAAAAATAAATCAAAGCTTATTAAGAAATCATTAGACAATTTAATTTACTCAAATTTTACAATAATAAAGTTACTTAATGTAATATTTAGAATAATTTAATATTATAATATTATTTACAAATATTTTCGCCGCCCACACTACACTGGGCTTAAACAGTGGCATGAATAAAGTTCTTCAATTGGTTGAAACGGATATAAAAATAGATCAGGTTTTAAAAAGTTTTATGGTAGAAATAAACGTTTATAGAAAACATTCTAGTGTAGTTGGACATGCACTTGACATATTTCTTCAGCTAGTGGCTTCTGAGCTCAGCTAAAACCTGGAACCGATTCAATGAGTTTATTCTCTACCTTGAGTAAACAATGGTATCCAGTGGGCTGTTTTTTACAAAGACACCAAGTTCGAGTTTTCTCTAAAGCAACAGCATTTCTTATTTACCACCTTAATGATCTCACTGAGTTCTCAAGCCAAAACCCACAGAAAATCGCCTAGGCTGTCTAGTAAGAGAAATTATGGAACCTCCCTATTTCAAATTGTTCTGGTGGTGTTTTTTTGGCTTGGATGTGCATTTTGTGTCAGAAGCAGCAGTTGAGCATTTGTGGTTAAGTTTATAAGTTAGTTTTTATTATGCAGCCTCTTCTCAAAACGGTTTAAGATAGGAAAAAGAGAGACTAGGATATTGATAAAGAGGCCTTACCTATAAAGTAACCAATCAGTAAGCAAGCTTCTGAAATCGATGACACTCTTGTTTACAACCTTATAATGGAGAAGCAGTGTGGTAAAGTGAACCATAGACTAAAGAAACTAGTAAATTGACTGCAGTCAGTAGATCCATCACCATATGAAAGAGCCAGCAGCCTAAAGATGGACAGATCCCGTCTTTGGGAGGCTCCAATGCAACGGGTAAACAAAAAAACAGTCAAAACTGAACTAGAGTAAAAAAAAGAAAACATAAATAAATAAAAAGATATAACAATTTGAACTTTTATTGACATGTGTTAATTCACTAATCATAAGGATTACATTTTTTAGATATTATTCAAAAAAACTTTTAAAACTATTTTTAATATTTGAAAAATGATTTTATAAATATTTGATAAATTTCATAATATATTTTTCGCCATATTATGTTACAGGCACTGTGTAGAATTATGAAATCCATGGAATGCCTGATTCAATTCTGTGGTATTTTTAACGATTCAGATTATAAAATGCTATTCACCTTAAACTTTTAGCAATAAACTTTAACATTTTAAAATAAATATCGAAACTTACTAGTGAAAATATTTCTTCAGATTTTAAAATAAAATGTTATTCATCTTTAAATTGTTGCAATAAACTTTGAAACTGTAAAAAAATATCATCAAATTGTACTTTTAAAATGTTTTTTTAGATTTAATAAATAAAATGCCATTGATCTTCGAATTTTTGAAATAAACTATCAAACTGATTAAAACCAGGAGAGCAACCAGCCAAAAATGCTTGAGGGGGCTCAACTTTAGTTTAAAAAAAATCATTATTTACCGCAGCTGTTGCGTTTTGCAACATCAATTTTTATATTTTCTTGCTGTTTCAATACAGAGTTTTTTCACATATTTTTTACAATAAATTGTAAATTTTAATTTCCCAAGTTAAATTTCAATTTTAATAATTTTATTATTTATAATCTTTTATTTCCTGTTCACATTTGAAATTTCTCAAAACAATCTTTCCTCGCTTAGATAATTTTTCAATTTTTTCGTTCGATTTTAGTATTTTATACAAATTTAGTTTTAATTTCAGAGTGAAAAGATAGTTAATACTTGAATTAATTTTTATAATATTCAAAATAACTTGTAAAACGTTTTCAATACTTTTAAAAATCAATTATGCGTTTTCGCAACTTTGACGTAATATGATTTCATATGATTTTTCATAAGCCTAGTCATTCATTACAATAGTTATTATACAAATGATAAAATTATTATTTTAATGTTAATGTATTATGAAATTTATAAAATAAAAATTAAAAGTTGAATTTCGTAGATGAATGTTGATTTTTATATTTCGAAAAAAAATTTCAAACTGAAAATGCTTCACACTTGAAGCTTTTATTGAAAAAAATATAATTTTCGACCTCTCATAGGTTGATTATAAAATTTAAATAAAGGTAACATTCGTCGTCAATGTCGTCTTTGAAACAGCACGACAGTTTATGAGTGCTGTTGTAATTCACGTTAAATGAGTGCTGTTGTCATTAAAAAAGTAATTATTAATATTATAACTACTAAAATAATTGGAAGTCATAATTTTATCGAACTATTTGCAATTGAAATTCTTTTTTAATAAATGTGGTTTGAATAAATTTGTTTATGATTTCTTACTGCATATAAGTATGTCACACTTCCCGCTCACGTTGGGTTTTCGCAGAATTTTGCTCTATTAAAACTTATAAAATAATTGTTTTCAATTTTGCTTGAGTTGTTATTATAACCATATAATGCAAGTCAAAATGTAAAATTCATGTTAACTTTTTTTTCGGGTAGCGGCGGTAAATGGGCTAAATAAAAACTACCAATTATAATTAATAAAAAAAACTACAAACTAAGTAGCCTAGTATTTTTAGATTTACGTCATCATTTTACAAACTAAGGTAAAAAGTAAAAAAATAGGTTTGATATGAGATCCTAAACAGTCTTTAATTTTTGTTCAAATATTTAGTGGGATCTCTATGTTCTGTGTTGATATATGAAATGTTTTGTGAGATAAAGACCCGATGGCCATCCAGAGAAAATATCATTGTCCTATGGCATATTAAAAAAATCATTACCTCCCACCCCCACCACCAAAAAAACTCATCGATTTTTGAAAAAGTGCGAGACCCTAGGGGGGGCTTGAGCCCCTGGTTGCGCCACTGATTAAAACTATTAAAAAAAGTTGCTAGAAACGAGTTCTCTAAGGAGTGCCTGATTCAATCAGTCATTCTGTGGAATTTTTTTACAGTTTATCAAATAAAATGTTATTCATCTTAAACTATCACAATAAACTATAAAATTGTGAACTAAATTACCACGTGCTTTTTTTAAACCCTTAAAATGTTTTAAATAAAATTTTATTCATTTTTAACTTGTGCAACAAACTATGAAACTGTAGACAAAATATTATAAAATTAGACATTAAATTTTTTTTTAAATGACACTCATTTAGCTTTTTGCAATAAAGTAACTGTTTAAAACTATTTTTCACAAAATTCCGTTTAAAATTGTTGTGTTGTTTTAGACATTTATTTTATGATTTTTTATCTTTGAAGTTATGAATGAAGCTTTTATAATAATTGATCAAACCATGGACTTCTTTAGAATAACTTAATATTGAATATTATATTCATGATAGTTGTGATTTTAGAATTTAAAATGTATTCACTTATTGAAAAAATTGTGGTAGTTCAAGTAAGTTTTTTTATTATTATTATTTATTTTTTTCTTAACATTTATTAAAAAAGCGTAAGTGCCTTGTAATGTGCCTTTGAGGTTTCTAGCTTGCTATCCCGCAAACTCCGTTTATAGAGCGCACTAGCTTTCAAACGACAATTTTATAGGTAAAATAAGCGCTTTATAAATTGTGTTTTACAGTACGTTTCTATGTACATTTTGGAATATACCTTTTAGATTAGCACCATCTAAAGTTTTTAAAATAAATATTTTCTAAACATTAAAAAAAAATTACACTCAGAATTTAGTTAAAAATTTAATAATGTTAAAAAAATTTTAAAACTTTATAGAACAAATTCCACATACCCCATTTTTTTAATGAAAGTGCAAAAATTAAAGTTGGTAGTTCGCTAATAATAATAAATGACAATAATTGTTATAGTGGTGTATAGTCCAAAAGAGCTTCTAGGCTACTAGGGCAATAGTTGCACTCGAACCTAGGCCATTAACCATTCGTTACACACTCGGCTACCCGTTTACTATATATGAAGTAAATATACTGTGATAATTAAAGACTCAATCATGGTAAAAACAAAATAAATACGGTTAAATCTTACCATCTTTTTCAACGTCAATTTTTGCGCCTGAAAGAATTTTCACAATTATTAAACCTAATTAAGAATTGTAAACTTTTTTTTTCACTAAAGAAAAAAATTAAGAATTAAGTTAATTTACTTTCTAATAAATATTTTAAGTTCAATTCACCTGAGTCTGTTTTGTTCATTGCACAAGATGTGTTTGGTAGAAAAATGGAAAAAAGAAGGGAGATGATGAAAGAAGAAAGTGAAACTAAGTGAAAAGCTGAAACCATTGAAGCCCATTAGACAAATATAGCGAAACTGGAAGGATGATTTTTCAAATGGAAAATCTCAGTGATTTGTTGAGAATTTATGTTTTAAAAAAACGTATTAATAATACTATTTAAAGGATACCTATTTCAAAAATGTGCATTTAATCTGTCTGCTAAAGTTCCTTAGAGATTTCATAATTGTAAAAAAATTATAATATAAAACTTTGAATGATCAAATGATGACGAAATTACCAAAACTTATTAAAAATCTATGTTTTTTATGCTTTTAGACAAAGCGAATATTTGGATAAGACAAAAATACCATACTCTTATTCATAAAATTTATCTTCGAGATAAGACATATTTTTGCAAGGTTAAAAAATTGTTATTGTTGTTTATCAATAATTGTGGAAAATAAATAGCGCTGTTCTAATAATTTTAAACAACTATTTTTAATATATTAATTTACGCAGTTCAGATTTATGGTTTAACTGCTAAGGGGAAAAAATAATTAATTGAATGGTTTTTAACAATACTTTGAAATCTGTTCATGGGCGTATCCATCCCGAATAAAAGAATGGAGGCAACTATTCTTTTTTAAAACTTATTATTACTTAGTCCAGACAAAAATAATATGGTTATTATTTATGTAGAACGTCAAGAATGTTATATAAGATTCTGGTTAGCGAACTAAATTTTCGCGACTTCTGAAAAAAAATTGTAAATAAAATTTTCGCCAAGGAGTTTTACATTTTTATTTTTACACCATTAAATAAGCAAAAAAATTCGGATCTGTTTATGTACAAACACGACTGAGCCGTTGTTTTGAAGCGTCCGAAAGACGGAATCTGTCCATCTCTAGGCTGCTGGCTCATTTATAGGATGATGCATTCAATTTACTAGTTTCTTCAATCTATAGTTTACTCTCTATTCCAAGGTTGTAAACAAGAGTTTCATCTTTTTCAGAAACCTGCTCACTGATTGGGTACTCCATAGGTAAGTCTTTTTCATCAATGTCCTAGTCTCTCTTTTGCCTATCTAAAACCGTCTTGAGATGTGGCAATAGAATAGAAATTAACTTAGAGACTTACTACAAGTGCTCTACTGCTGCTTCTATCATTAAGAGCACATCCAATAAAGAAAAAACAACCAGAACAACTTGAAATATGGAGGTTCCATAACTTCTCTTACTAGACAGGCTAGGAAATCTATAGGTTCTGGCTTGAGAACTCAGTGAAATGATTAAAATGGCGAATAAAAATTGTTGTTATTTTTGAAAAAAATCCGAATTTGTTTTCTTTTTAAAAATAGCTCACTGGATACCATTCTTTGCTCAAGGTAAAGAAGAAATTCTTTGAATCGGTTCCATGGTTTGGCTGAGCTCGGGAACCACCAGCTGAAGACAAATGTCAAGTGCATGTCTAACTACACTAGATTTTTTTCATAAACGTCTATTTTTACCATAAAAATTTGTAAAACCTGATATATCCTTATATCCGTTTAAAAAAATTGCAGAAAAAATGGCGGCAAAAATATTTTTTATAATATTTATAAAATAATATAATATTATATTAAGTAATCTAATTATCGTAAAAATTGAGTAAATTAAATTATCTAATGATTTCTTTTTACTTAAAAACGCTGAGGCTTAAGCCTATATCTTCGATTTAGTTTTTTGGGTGTGGGAGGGGTTCATCAAAAGTACTAACTTCCAATATTAAATATTCATGAAATAACCTACTGAACCATATTCCAAGTGAACGTAAAGAATTTTCAATTTTTCGGTTTTTGCCTACTTATGCCCCCCTACTTTTACGGTAAAAATTATTTTAAATTCTTTTTCCAATACATTAAATTTAATTTACATTAAACTAAATCATTATGCTTCTTTTGAAAAGTTGAGTTTTTTGAGTAGATCATTTTATTCATTCTGGTCAAAACTTTGGGAAATTATTGGCATTTTTTTATAGCCACTATCACTTTCATAAGTGTCCGTTAAGGAGTTTAAAATCATAAAATAAAAATATTATTGAGAAAAAAAGTTTGCTAATGTCGTTCGAAATTGTAAAAAATAGGTTATTGTTTTTGTTCCACAAGAACTCTACTAAACATTGATCCATAGACTTTCAACTGTCTGGGTATGGGATGCTTCGACCGGGTCAACAAAGTTGGCTCTGTGGTTGACAGTGAGATGGGTGCAAGACATTCCTAGTAGTCCTTCAATTTCCTGATATGATTTCCACATATCAGAGAGAATAATTGAACCTGGAGCGATGCAGGCCTCGATCGTTTTCAGCAGGGTGTTGGCCATTCGATCAGGCACTGCATACATGAAGGTCTCTTTCTTTTCCCTGCAGATACTTAAGAATATCCACTGCTGAGAAAAAACCTGCATTTCGAGGTTCTAACGTCAAGCAAAAAGCATCTCATCGAACCCGAAATTTTTATGTAGTTTATCTGATATATCTGTATCCTCAATCAAACTCGAACTATTAAGTTTTGGTTCGATTCTCATCTCTAGTAGATATCGTGCTTGACTGATTTATGGGTGTCACTAGACTCGAATAACATATACAAGCATCTGGAACAACAGCGTATGTATTGAAATTAGGTTAAGTGGCATACTTTCAATGATGATATTTTGAAAAACTTTTTTTAAGCTAATTTAAAAAAAACAACATTTGTTTACAAAAATTCATTGTTAAAAGTAAGGATATCCTCAATCAAATGCGAGCTTTTAAGTTCGGGTTCGATTCTCATCTCAATTAGATATCTATTAGATATCGTAGTTGATTGATTTATGAATGTCCTAAGACTAATTGTTCGAATGACATATACAAACATCTGGAATTCTAGATATCCTTGCTTAGATAAACACTGTATATGAATCGTAAGACCGAGAAGAAAAACAGTGTGCCAAAAAGACTAGTAGTAGTAGGGGGAACGGACAAAAAGCCTTCGGATAAAATACCTTCTACAAAATACAATACAATACAATACAACGACGAGTATTATTACCGTGGCGTAAACCCGGACGGGCTTCGAGACCACTTGGTTATGGAAATTTGATAATAATATTAATGATAGATGAATAAATGAAAAGTATAGGAAAAGTAAGTTATTGAAATGTAACAATAAAATCATTTATATATTCATATACATACATATGCACATAAATAAACACATATATATATATATTTTTATCTTTATTTTTTTTAAATAGACTAAATATTTATTTTTTTTAAAGATTGAAAGTGAAATGATAATAACAAAAAATTTAAGAAAATTTAAGAAAATATTTTACAATTATTATTGACCATTAGTATAAATATAAAAAGAATGGAATTGGGAAGCAAAAAATTGATTGATGAAAAATGATCATTAAATTTGTAAGTTATTGTTATCGGTCGAACAAGTACGTTTTCAAGAAACGGCTGAATGTCACGGTCGAGCTCGGGGATTTGAGTCTATTGGGAAGACTATTCCAAAGAGTCGGCACTGCAACAAAAAAGCTTCTTGCACCTGCATACTTGAGTTTGAAGCTCTGTGGAACTACATCTCTTGACCTAGCAGACCTGAGTCTTTCCTTCTGGGGAAGACTTGCTCTCATGACAATGCTACTCGACAAATAATCTGGGCACTCATTAGACAGACACTTGTGCATTAACAAGATGTTTTTGTATTCAATTCTACTTTCAACACGAAGCCAGTGAAGCTCCTTGAGAACAGGGCTGATGTGATCATACTTTCTAGCACCTGTTATGAGCCTAGCTGTGGTGTTGATTATAGACTGAATTTTCTGCAGCTGCGTCATTGGCAACCCAGTAAGAATGATATTGCCATAGTCAATTCGACTGAGAACCAAAGCAGAAGCCAATGTTCTCAGTGAGTCCTTGGTCAATAACTATCTTAGGGATCGTATTTGGCGTAAAGAAGCAAAGCAGATTTGAGTCATCTTGTTGATGTGTGTCGTCATGGTGAGGTCTTTGTCGAGATAAACTCCTAGGTTTCTGACACTATCGGAAGGAATTATCTCGTTCTGACAAATGCGAACTGGATCTTTGGGAGTGTGAGTAGAGTTTCGACGGGATGAGAGCCAGATAACTTCAGTTTTGCTGAAGTTAAGTTTCAGTTGATTGGTACCCATCCAAGCAGCAATTTCATCAATGCATGATGACACCCTTTCTTGCAGGTCAGCCTGATGACCTTTAATGCAATGACCGTAAATCTGGGTGTCATCAGCGTACTGATGAAAAGCGAGCTCATGTCTAGCTGCTATTCTTTCCAAATCTCCAGTGTACAAAGAGAACAGTAAAGGACAAAGGACTGAACCTTGGGGGACTCCTACGGCGGAAACCGACATTGTCGATTTTGTCCCACTACAGCGGATGTCAAAACATCTGTCATTTAAGTAGTCCCTAAACCATTCTAACGCAGAGTCAAAGAAACCATAGGAGATGTGCAGTCTTCGGAGCAGTGTTGTGTGATCTACCAGATCGAAAGCTGCCGATAGATCAAGCAAAACTAACAATGTAAGCTTACCGTCATCTGCTGCCCTAACGATGTCTGAAAAGACTTTGGTTATGGCAGTTTCTGTCGAATGATGACGACGGTAGGCTGAATGCAAGGGAGGGAAAAGATGAAATTCTGCAAGGTAGTTGACTACTCTGTGGAGAACTAATCTTTCCATGAGTTTGGACAACACCCTCAAGTTTGAAATAGGCCTGTACGACGAAGTTTCAGTGAGTTTAAGACTTGGCTTCTTGAGCAGTGGCGTGATGTAGGCCGACTTGAAAGACTTCGGAACCCTGCCTGCCGAAAAAGACCTGTTGAATAAGCTCACTAAAAAAGGAGCAATTATTCCAGATATCTCTTTCAACAGCCATGTAGGAACCGGGTCATTCGAGCACTGCTAATTCGGAAGCCCTTGAATAGCCCTAACTACTTCTTCTTCGTCGACTATGCTGAACCTATTCAAACTGAGCCCGTGCTCGCAGAATGAAAATGTTGGGTCATCTTGGGCATTGATTGATCTTCTCGCCGACGCAACTTTCTCTGTGAGGTGTGCGTGATAGTCATCAGCACAGATGCCTGAGACTGACGACGTCTTACTTCTGCCCGCGATGCCCCGGAAAAAATACCTCTTGGAGAAAAAGCCTCTCGGAGAAAAAGTCTCCTTGTTAATATTTTAATATTTAAAAAACGGACTTTTTAAATAAAAAACGGATTTTTTATAGATTCGTTTCACAATTTTTAAATGAATAAAACGGACTATACTTTTAAAAAATTAAATAATTAAAACAAACTATAATTTTAATTATAACGGACTTTATTTTTTTATAGATTCGTTTCACAATTTTAAATAAATAAAACGGACTATTTTTTTAAAAAATACATACAATACAATACAATACAACGACGAGTATTATTAACGTGGCGTAAACCCGGACGGGCTTCAAGACATAACTAAAACGATGGGCGCATTGTTTTATTCATTTGATGGAAACAATCGGTACATCCAATGCGTTTTGAGCGTTGATTAATTCATCCGGGTGTGTCGTGAACGACGTTGTTTAATTCTTCACTACATAGCTCGATGTACATTTCATCAATTATAAACAAAGACGGATTGATAAGATTTATTGATGTATAAATAGAACTACATCCAATCAAAACTATGTAGGTTATTATGTAGGCTAGCTATCAAAAGTAGTAAGTAAGAATGGGTTTTAGTAATTACTTATTATAATTATATAAAGTAATTACTATAATAATTATATTATTTTATTTAGTTTATTCTAAATAAGTTATAGCCTATTTGCTTTTAGTTTTAGTTCATGATTAAATAAGACGATTTTGATAATGGGAGATCCTAAAATAAGACCAATATATGTTGACTCAAGTAAGTTGAAGTGAATCTTTATAAATTTTTTTATATATTACTTTTTAAATAAATTTTTTAATTTACTCATAAATTTGTTAGAAAAAAATCTTGAATCAAGCTCATTAGAAGTAGATTTCTCGGTAGATTCCTCGGACAATAGATTCAAGTCAAGATTCAAAACAACTTTATTCGTTTTAAAATTATTATCGATCGTTTTGAAATTATTATTTAACCCCGAAATTTTCTCTACAACTATATTTGATAAACAGTTTAAAACGACTTTGTTTACATCCGACATTTTCTAAAATGGCGTTGTTTATTCTTCTTATAACTATCAATCCGATGGATGCACCAGAGATTTAAGATGTAAAATTTAAGGAGAATTGAACAATGCGCCCGATTTATCAAATAAAATACAAATTATTGGTAAACGGATAAAAAGTCTTCAGGATAAAAAGTCATCAGAATAAAAGTCTTCAGGATAAAAAGTCTTCAGGATAAAAAACCTTCAGAATAAAAAGTCTTCAGGATAAAAAGTCTTCAGAATAAAAAGTCTTCAGGATAAAAAGTCTTCAGGATAAAAAGTCTTCAGAATAAAAAGTCTTCAGGATAAAAGTCTTCATGATAAAAATTTTCAAAAAATTAATTTTTAAGGAAAATTAATCACGATTGAGAACCAGCGGAAAACCTAAAGATTAAAATGAAGAATCAAAAACAACCAAGTCAAATTCATTCAAATGCTTTTTCCAGATTGAAAAAAAAATTGAGCAAACATTAGATAAAAGTATGAAATTTCAATTTTTTAGTTTTAAGGATTACGTATTCTTCCTTAAACATTATTTCCTTATGGTTGAAGTGACGAAACAACAACAGCCAAGTCAAATTTATTCAAATGCTATTTCGGGATTGAACCAAAAAAATATAGCAAAAATTAGATAAAAGTATCACATTTCATTCTTTAAGTTTTAAGGATCACGTATTAATCACGTATTTTTCCGTAAAATTTACTTTTTAGAAGATTTTTTTCTTGAAAACTTTTTATCCTAAAGACTTTTTATTCTGAAGACTTTTTATCCTGAAGACTTCTTATCCTAAAGACTTTTTATCCTGAAGACTTTTTATCCGTTTACCAATAATTTGTATTGTATTTAATAAATTAAAGTTCGTTTTAATTATGTATTTAAAAAAATATAGTCCGTTTTATTTATTTAAAATTGTAAAAAAATCTATTAATAAAATAAAGTCCGTTATAGTTATAATTGCAATTCGCTTTAATTATGTAATTTTAAAAAAATATAGTTTGTTTTATTTATTTAAAATTTTCACACGAATTTATTTAAAAAACTAGTTTTTTATATAAAAAGTCCGTTTTATTTATACAAAAATATCAAAAAAGAGACTTTTTCTCCAAGTGGTTTTTTTACGGGAGGCTTTTTGTAGGAGGTATTTTATCCGAAGGCTTTTTCTCCGAGAGGCTTTTCATCCTACATCCGTAGTAGTAGTAGTAGTAGAAGTAGTAGTAGTAGTAGTAGTAGTAGTAGTAGTAGTAGTAGTAGTAGTAGTAGTAGTAGTAGTAGTAGTATTAGTAGTAGTAGTAGTAGTAGTAGTAGTAGTAGTAGTAGTAGTAGTAGTAGTAGTAGTAGTAGTAGTAGTAGTAGTAGTAGTAGTAGTAGTAGTAGTAGAAGTAGTAGTAGTAGTAGTAGTAGTAGTAGTAGTAGTAGTAGTAGTAGTTGTAGTAGTAGTAGTAGTAGTAGTAGTAGTAGTAGTAGTAGTAGTAGTAGTAGTAGTAGTAGTAGTAGTAGTAGTAGTAGTAGTAGTAGTAGTAGGAGTCGTAGTAGTAGTAGTAGTTGAAGTAGTAGTAGTAGTAGTAGTAGTAGTAGTAGTAGTAGTAGTAATAGTAGTAGTAGTAGTAGTAGTAGTAGTAGTAGTAGTAGTAGTAGTAGTAGTAGTAGTAGTAGTAGTAGTAGTAGTAGTAGTAGTAGTAGTAGTAGTAGTAGTAGTAGTAGTAGTAGTAGTAGTAGTAGTAGTAGTAGTAAAAGTAGTAGTAGTAGTAGTAGTAGTAGTAGTAGTAGTAGTAGTAGTAGTAGTAGTAGTAGTAGTAGTAGTAGTAGTAGTAGTAGTAGTAGTAGTAGTAGTAGTAGTAGTAGTAGTAGTAGTAGTAGTAGTAGTAGTAGTAGTAGTAGTAGTAGTAGTAGTAGTAGTAGTAGTAGTAGTAGTAGTAGTAGTAGTAGTAGTAGTAGTAGTAGTAGTAGTAGTAGTAGTAGTAGTAGTAGTAGTAGTAGTAGTAGTAGTAGTAGTAGTAGTAGTAGTAGTAGTAGTAGTAGTAGTAGTAGTAGTAGTAGTAGTAACAACAATAATTCGTTTATTTGCAAACAAATAAATTGAGAAATCGAAGCAAATAAATGCTTGTATGATCTCTTAGAAAAATAAAATAATATATGAACTTATTAATTAAATTCACAAATTAAAAGAATTGTTAATAATAACAAATGTTTTCATTGATTTACAAAAGAAATTATAAGTGGTTTAATTATTTTCTTAAAATTAAGGGTTTGCTGTATATTCTTCAAATTCAATGGCAATCTGTTCCAGAGTTGGAGCCCTGCATAGATTGGACTATTCAGATAGAAATTGGTTCTTGGTGTTTGTAAGTAGTAGTCAGACTTAATTCTCAATGTTCGTGTGCAGTTGGATGTGAAGGAATGTATTAAATGTGTAAAATAGGAGGATGTGTTTTTTATTATAAGTTTATGAAAAAGAATATAGGTTTTAAAGATGTATAACTGATTGATTGGTAAAATTTGAGCTGGAAGATACAGATAAGATATGTGGTCATGAGAGTGTAATTTAAACAGGATTCTAAGAAAATTATTTTGTATAACATTTAAAGGATGTAAATGAGTTTTGCAAGCAAGTCCCCATAAAGGGAGACAATAGGTCAAGTAAGGTAGAATTAAAGTAGAATAGAGTAACTTAATTATATGAGATGGTAAATTGTGTTTAAGTTTATGTAAAATACCAATATTTTTTGAAAGTTTTTTTGATATATACGTTCATTCCAAGAAAAGATTACTGGTTATATAAATACCTAAGAATTTTGTATAATCGACTCTCTCTATAATATAAGAATCAATTGTAAGTGTAAAATTAATAATGTTTGTTTTTATTTTAAGGCCAAAAAGAATGCTGCATGTTTTTGCATAGTTGATTTTGAGTTGGTTGTCAATTGTCCATTGATGTAACTAACTAAGAAAAGTATTTGCTTTTAAAATAAGATTATTAACATTTTTGTCTTGGAACAATACTGTAGTGTCGTCAGCATAAAGGACAAATTTGCCAATTTCGGAAAGATTCATTAAATCATTAACATAAATGTTAAATAACAAAGGTCTTAAAATAGATCCTTGCGGTACACCAGTGTTAATCTTTAGTGTGTTAGATGTTACACCATCAATGTATACATATTGGGAACGATTTCCTAAATATTCACAAAACCATTTGTGACATGTTCCACGTATTCCATAATGAAACAATTTATCAAGCAAGATAGAATGGTTAATGGTATCAAATGCCTTTGAAAAAATCAATGAAAATACTTAATGTGTGTAAGCGAGAATCAATACCAGTAGCAACATGATGCACAACATCCAAAATGGCTAGTTCCGTAGAACTGCCTTTTGTGAAACCGTATTGGCTAGGTGATAGAATATTTTCGTTTTCTATGAAATTATTAAGTCGATTAAAAACAATTTTTTCTAACATTTTTGATATAGAAGATAATAGTGATATGGGTCTATAATTGTTCGAATCATTTGCTAAACCATTTTTATGTATTGGAATAATTTTGGATAATTTAAAAAGAGAAGGAAATGAACCTGTTTTAAGAGATACGTTAATTAGATGTGTAAGTGGAATTAATATATTTGGTGAAATTTTCTTTAAAAGTTTATTAGAAATTTGGTCATCGCCACAGCTAGATGTATTTGAAATGGTTTTAATGATAGAGCTTACCTCAATGAAGTCTGTTTCTAAGAGAAAAAAAGAATTTTGTGGACTTTTATTCAGGTATGATTTTGTAATATGATTATTTTTGTTTTCAGAAGAAGCAGCAAACTGACTATAAAAAATAGTTGCGATAGAAGATTTGTCCGTAATTATTTCATTGTTTATTTTTAATGTAATATTATTTTGTTTATTGTAGTTATTTAAATGATATTTTATTAAATCCCATGTTTTCTTAATATTATGTTTATGCTTAATGAATTCTTCTTTATTGTATTTATTTGTAGAAATTCTGCAAAGAGAATGAAATAAGTTTTTATAAGTTTTATAAGTAATTATATTGGGATCAGTTGGAGAGCTAATACATTTTTTATACAACTTGTTTTTGTGTTTTAAAGAAAATAAAAGATCTTTTGTCAGCCAAGCTTGTTTACGCAAGCAAGTATTTGGTCTGTTTCTATGTTGACAATGAGTAGTTAGACCACTTTGTATTGTTTCGATGAAGTGATTTGTGACAAAATCTATGTCGTCAGAAGACAAAACCTTGCTCCAATCATTGGATAACAAAAAACTAGTTAATTTGAAAATATTCCTATCTGAAAATACGAAATTATTTTTTGGGGTGAAAGATTTTTAAAAAAATTGTAGTTTCGAAAAGGTGCAGATAGGATAGTGGTCGGATAAATCGTTTGAAAGAACATTAGACTTGTGTAGTTGTAGGTTGTTTGTGTATATATTGTCGATAAGCGTGCTGGAATATGAAGTGACTCTAGTTGGGTGAGTGATGAGTGGGATAAAGTTGAATGATGACATCAAATTGGTAAAATCATTTGATATATTATTAAAATCACTATTTAATATATTAATATTGAAATCCCCAAGGATATATATTAAATTATTTTTTATCGATTTATTTCTTAATGTTTTAGTGAGTGCATCATTAAAAAGTAATGGATCTGTATTTGGTGGTCTATAAACAATGATTAAGAGACCAGCATACCGATGAAAAGCGAGCTCATATCTTGCTGCTATTCTTTCATTTTATTAAATGAATATTCAAATTTAAATACAAACTGGTGTAGTTCTTAAGAGAACAAAAATAATGTTGACAATAAAGACAACTTTTAAATGAAATTTTTCATCAAACACAACTTTTAAAACACATTTTTTATGAAATACAACTTTTAAATGATATTTTTTATTAAATACAATTTTAAATGACATTTTTCATTAAATACCATTTTTAATTGGCATTTTTTATTAAATACAACTTTTAAAAGACATTTTTTATTGAAAACAATATATATTCATCTTAGGGAACAGAGCATTCCATCTTGAGTACCCAGTTGCTCAAAATAGAATTTTTGGTGTTCATGAATGAAGTAAAAAAACTTGTGTTTCTTTTTATCTAGTCTTATGTTTGAGTTCACATAACTAGACAAGGTAGCAATATAATGGCTGGATAAATTTGAATATAAATTATTTCTTATGCAATTGAGCTATGAGGCTACGTTCAAAAATCGTTCCGACTTTTGCAACATCCCCCTATCAAGCTAGTATTTATTGCGGCAAAACTGACCGACCAGGACACAGATTGTTTGTAAAACATATGAAGCACTGTTTTGTTGATTCCAGTAAAAGAAAATCAGATTCTTTCGTTTAATACTTCATTCACAACACCCTCCAAATGAGTGGTCCTCGTCGACTCCATGGATGAACGAAATTGGGTAAATTATAAGCAAGTAAGTTTTTCGTTTACGGTTAAATGTATATACTTTCAAAAACTAAAATAATATAATATTATATTAAGTAATCTAATTATCGTAAAAATTGAGTAAATTAAATTATCTAATGATTTCTTTTTACTTAAAAACGCTGAGGCTTAAGCCTATATCTTCGATTTAGTTTTTTGGGTGTGGGAGGGGTTCATCAAAAGTACTAACTTCCAATATTAAATATTCATGAAATAACCTACTGAACCATATTCCAAGTGAACGTAAAGAATTTTCAATTTTTCGGTTTTTGCCTACTTATGCCCCCCTACTTTTACGGTAAAAATTATTTTAAATTCTTTTTCCAATACATTAAATTTAATTTACATTAAACTAAATCATTATGCTTCTTTTGAAAAGTTGAGTTTTTTGAGTAGATCATTTTATTCATTCTGGTCAAAACTTTGGGAAATTATTGGCATTTTTTTATAGCCACTATCACTTTCATAAGTGTCCGTTAAGGAGTTTAAAATCATAAAATAAAAATATTATTGAGAAAAAAAGTTTGCTAATGTCGTTCGAAATTGTAAAAAATAGGTTATTGTTTTTGTTCCACAAGAACTCTACTAAACATTGATCCATAGACTTTCAACTGTCTGGGTATGGGATGCTTCGACCGGGTCAACAAAGTTGGCTCTGTGGTTGACAGTGAGATGGGTGCAAGACATTCCTAGTAGTCCTTCAATTTCCTGATATGATTTCCACATATCAGAGAGAATAATTGAACCTGGAGCGATGCAGGCCTCGATCGTTTTCAGCAGGGTGTTGGCCATTCGATCAGGCACTGCATACATGAAGGTCTCTTTCTTTTCCCTGCAGATACTTAAGAATATCCACTGCTGAGAAAAAACCTGCATTTCGAGGTTCTAACGTCAAGCAAAAAGCATCTCATCGAACCCGAAATTTTTATGTAGTTTATCTGATATATCTGTATCCTCAATCAAACTCGAACTATTAAGTTTTGGTTCGATTCTCATCTCTAGTAGATATCGTGCTTGACTGATTTATGGGTGTCACTAGACTCGAATAACATATACAAGCATCTGGAACAACAGCGTATGTATTGAAATTAGGTTAAGTGGCATACTTTCAATGATGATATTTTGAAAAACTTTTTTTAAGCTAATTTAAAAAAAACAACATTTGTTTACAAAAATTCATTGTTAAAAGTAAGGATATCCTCAATCAAATGCGAGCTATTAAGTTCGGGTTCGATTCTCATCTCAATTAGATATCTATTAGATATCGTAGTTGATTGATTTATGAATGTCCTAAGACTAATTGTTCGAATGACATATACAAACATCTGGAATTCTAGATATCCTTGCTTAGATAAACACTGTATATGAATCGTAAGACCGAGAAGAAAAACAGTGTGCCAAAAAGACTAGTAGTAGTAGGGGGAACGGACAAAAAGCCTTCGGATAAAATACCTTCTACAAAATACAATACAATACAATACAACGACGAGTATTATTACCGTGGCGTAAACCCGGACGGGCTTCGAGACCACTTGGTTATGGAAATTTGATAATAATATTAATGATAGATGAATAAATGAAAAGTATAGGAAAAGTAAGTTATTGAAATGTAACAATAAAATCATTTATATATTCATATACATACATATGCACATAAATAAACACATATATATATATATTTTTATCTTTATTTTTTTTAAATAGACTAAATATTTATTTTTTTTAAAGATTGAAAGTGAAATGATAATAACAAAAAATTTAAGAAAATTTAAGAAAATATTTTACAATTATTATTGACCATTAGTATAAATATAAAAAGAATGGAATTGGGAAGCAAAAAATTGATTGATGAAAAATGATCATTAAATTTGTAAGTTATTGTTATCGGTCGAACAAGTACGTTTTCAAGAAACGGCTGAATGTCACGGTCGAGCTCGGGGATTTGAGTCTATTGGGAAGACTATTCCAAAGAGTCGGCACTGCAACAAAAAAGCTTCTTGCACCTGCATACTTGAGTTTGAAGCTCTGTGGAACTACATCTCTTGACCTAGCAGACCTGAGTCTTTCCTTCTGGGGAAGACTTGCTCTCATGACAATGCTACTCGACAAATAATCTGGGCACTCATTAGACAGACACTTGTGCATTAACAAGATGTTTTTGTATTCAATTCTACTTTCAACACGAAGCCAGTGAAGCTCCTTGAGAACAGGGCTGATGTGATCATACTTTCTAGCACCTGTTATGAGCCTAGCTGTGGTGTTGATTATAGACTGAATTTTCTGCAGCTGCGTCATTGGCAACCCAGTAAGAATGATATTGCCATAGTCAATTCGACTGAGAACCAAAGCAGAAGCCAATGTTCTCAGTGAGTCCTTGGTCAATAACTATCTTAGGGATCGTATTTGGCGTAAAGAAGCAAAGCAGATTTGAGTCATCTTGTTGATGTGTGTCGTCATGGTGAGGTCTTTGTCGAGATAAACTCCTAGGTTTCTGACACTATCGGAAGGAATTATCTCGTTCTGACAAATGCGAACTGGATCTTTGGGAGTGTGAGTAGAGTTTCGACGGGATGAGAGCCAGATAACTTCAGTTTTGCTGAAGTTAAGTTTCAGTTGATTGGTACCCATCCAAGCAGCAATTTCATCAATGCATGATGACACCCTTTCTTGCAGGTCAGCCTGATGACCTTTAATGCAATGACCGTAAATCTGGGTGTCATCAGCGTACTGATGAAAAGCGAGCTCATGTCTAGCTGCTATTCTTTCCAAATCTCCAGTGTACAAAGAGAACAGTAAAGGACAAAGGACTGAACCTTGGGGGACTCCTACGGCGGAAACCGACATTGTCGATTTTGTCCCACTACAGCGGATGTCAAAACATCTGTCATTTAAGTAGTCCCTAAACCATTCTAACGCAGAGTCAAAGAAACCATAGGAGATGTGCAGTCTTCGGAGCAGTGTTGTGTGATCTACCAGATCGAAAGCTGCCGATAGATCAAGCAAAACTAACAATGTAAGCTTACCGTCATCTGCTGCCCTAACGATGTCTGAAAAGACTTTGGTTATGGCAGTTTCTGTCGAATGATGACGACGGTAGGCTGAATGCAAGGGAGGGAAAAGATGAAATTCTGCAAGGTAGTTGACTACTCTGTGGAGAACTAATCTTTCCATGAGTTTGGACAACACCCTCAAGTTTGAAATAGGCCTGTACGACGAAGTTTCAGTGAGTTTAAGACTTGGCTTCTTGAGCAGTGGCGTGATGTAGGCCGACTTGAAAGACTTCGGAACCCTGCCTGCCGAAAAAGACCTGTTGAATAAGCTCACTAAAAAAGGAGCAATTATTCCAGATATCTCTTTCAACAGCCATGTAGGAACCGGGTCATTCGAGCACTGCTAATTCGGAAGCCCTTGAATAGCCCTAACTACTTCTTCTTCGTCGACTATGCTGAACCTATTCAAACTGAGCCCGTGCTCGCAGAATGAAAATGTTGGGTCATCTTGGGCATTGATTGATCTTCTCGCCGACGCAACTTTCTCTGTGAGGTGTGCGTGATAGTCATCAGCACAGATGCCTGAGACTGACGACGTCTTACTTCTGCCCGCGATGCCCCGGAAAAAATACCTCTTGGAGAAAAAGCCTCTCGGAGAAAAAGTCTCCTTGTTAATATTTTAATATTTAAAAAACGGACTTTTTAAATAAAAAACGGATTTTTTATAGATTCGTTTCACAATTTTTAAATGAATAAAACGGACTATACTTTTAAAAAATTAAATAATTAAAACAAACTATAATTTTAATTATAACGGACTTTATTTTTTTATAGATTCGTTTCACAATTTTAAATAAATAAAACGGACTATTTTTTTAAAAAATACATACAATACAATACAATACAACGACGAGTATTATTAACGTGGCGTAAACCCGGACGGGCTTCAAGACATAACTAAAACGATGGGCGCATTGTTTTATTCATTTGATGGAAACAATCGGTACATCCAATGCGTTTTGAGCGTTGATTAATTCATCCGGGTGTGTCGTGAACGACGTTGTTTAATTCTTCACTACATAGCTCGATGTACATTTCATCAATTATAAACAAAGACGGATTGATAAGATTTATTGATGTATAAATAGAACTACATCCAATCAAAACTATGTAGGTTATTATGTAGGCTAGCTATCAAAAGTAGTAAGTAAGAATGGGTTTTAGTAATTACTTATTATAATTATATAAAGTAATTACTATAATAATTATATTATTTTATTTAGTTTATTCTAAATAAGTTATAGCCTATTTGCTTTTAGTTTTAGTTCATGATTAAATAAGACGATTTTGATAATGGGAGATCCTAAAATAAGACCAATATATGTTGACTCAAGTAAGTTGAAGTGAATCTTTATAAATTTTTTATATATTACTTTTTAAATAAATTTTTTAATTTACTCATAAATTTGTTAGAAAAAAATCTTGAATCAAGCTCATTAGAAGTAGATTTCTCGGTAGATTCCTCGGACAATAGATTCAAGTCAAGATTCAAAACAACTTTATTCGTTTTAAAATTATTATCGATCGTTTTGAAATTATTATTTAACCCCGAAATTTTCTCTACAACTATATTTGATAAACAGTTTAAAACGACTTTGTTTACATCCGACATTTTCTAAAATGGCGTTGTTTATTCTTCTTATAACTATCAATCCGATGGATGCACCAGAGATTTAAGATGTAAAATTTAAGGAGAATTGAACAATGCGCCCGATTTATCAAATAAAATACAAATTATTGGTAAACGGATAAAAAGTCTTCAGGATAAAAAGTCATCAGAATAAAAGTCTTCAGGATAAAAAGTCTTCAGGATAAAAAACCTTCAGAATAAAAAGTCTTCAGGATAAAAAGTCTTCAGAATAAAAAGTCTTCAGGATAAAAAGTCTTCAGGATAAAAAGTCTTCAGAATAAAAAGTCTTCAGGATAAAAGTCTTCATGATAAAAATTTTCAAAAAATTAATTTTTAAGGAAAATTAATCACGATTGAGAACCAGCGGAAAACCTAAAGATTAAAATGAAGAATCAAAAACAACCAAGTCAAATTCATTCAAATGCTTTTTCCAGATTGAAAAAAAAATTGAGCAAACATTAGATAAAAGTATGAAATTTCAATTTTTTAGTTTTAAGGATTACGTATTCTTCCTTAAACATTATTTCCTTATGGTTGAAGTGACGAAACAACAACAGCCAAGTCAAATTTATTCAAATGCTATTTCGGGATTGAACCAAAAAAATATAGCAAAAATTAGATAAAAGTATCACATTTCATTCTTTAAGTTTTAAGGATCACGTATTAATCACGTATTTTTCCGTAAAATTTACTTTTTAGAAGATTTTTTTCTTGAAAACTTTTTATCCTAAAGACTTTTTATTCTGAAGACTTTTTATCCTGAAGACTTCTTATCCTAAAGACTTTTTATCCTGAAGACTTTTTATCCGTTTACCAATAATTTGTATTGTATTTAATAAATTAAAGTTCGTTTTAATTATGTATTTAAAAAAATATAGTCCGTTTTATTTATTTAAAATTGTAAAAAAATCTATTAATAAAATAAAGTCCGTTATAGTTATAATTGCAATTCGCTTTAATTATGTAATTTTAAAAAAATATAGTTTGTTTTATTTATTTAAAATTTTCACACGAATTTATTTAAAAAACTAGTTTTTTATATAAAAAGTCCGTTTTATTTATACAAAAATATCAAAAAAGAGACTTTTTCTCCAAGTGGTTTTTTTACGGGAGGCTTTTTGTAGGAGGTATTTTATCCGAAGGCTTTTTCTCCGAGAGGCTTTTCAATCCTACATCCGTAGTAGTAGTAGTAGTAGAAGTAGTAGTAGTAGTAGTAGTAGTAGTAGTAGTAGTAGTAGTAGTAGTAGTAGTAGTAGTAGTAGTATTAGTAGTAGTAGTAGTAGTAGTAGTAGTAGTAGTAGTAGTAGTAGTAGTAGTAGTAGTAGTAGTAGTAGTAGTAGTAGTAGTAGTAGTAGTAGTAGAAGTAGTAGTAGTAGTAGTAGTAGTAGTAGTAGTAGTAGTAGTAGTTGTAGTAGTAGTAGTAGTAGTAGTAGTAGTAGTAGTAGTAGTAGTAGTAGTAGTAGTAGTAGTAGTAGTAGTAGTAGTAGTAGTAGTAGTAGTAGGAGTCGTAGTAGTAGTAGTAGTTGAAGTAGTAGTAGTAGTAGTAGTAGTAGTAGTAGTAGTAGTAGTAATAGTAGTAGTAGTAGTAGTAGTAGTAGTAGTAGTAGTAGTAGTAGTAGTAGTAGTAGTAGTAGTAGTAGTAGTAGTAGTAGTAGTAGTAGTAGTAGTAGTAGTAGTAGTAGTAGTAGTAGTAGTAGTAGTAGTAGTAGTAAAAGTAGTAGTAGTAGTAGTAGTAGTAGTAGTAGTAGTAGTAGTAGTAGTAGTAGTAGTAGTAGTAGTAGTAGTAGTAGTAGTAGTAGTAGTAGTAGTAGTAGTAGTAGTAGTAGTAGTAGTAGTAGTAGTAGTAGTAGTAGTTGTAGTAGTAGTAGTAGTAGTAGTAGTAGTAGTAGTAGTAGTAGTAGTAGTAGTAGTAGTAGTAGTAGTAGTAGTAGTAGTAGTAGTAGTAGTAGTAGTAGTAGTAGTAGTAGTAGTAGTAGTAGTAGTAGTAGTAGTAGTAGTAGTAGTAGTAGTAGTAGTAGTAACAACAATAATTCGTTTATTTGCAAACAAATAAATTGAGAAATCGAAGCAAATAAATGCTTGTATGATCTCTTAGAAAAATAAAATAATATATGAACTTATTAATTAAATTCACAAATTAAAAGAATTGTTAATAATAACAAATGTTTTCATTGATTTACAAAAGAAATTATAAGTGGTTTAATTATTTTCTTAAAATTAAGGGTTTGCTGTATATTCTTCAAATTCAATGGCAATCTGTTCCAGAGTTGGAGCCCTGCATAGATTGGACTATTCAGATAGAAATTGGTTCTTGGTGTTTGTAAGTAGTAGTCAGACTTAATTCTCAATGTTCGTGTGCAGTTGGATGTGAAGGAATGTATTAAATGTGTAAAATAGGAGGATGTGTTTTTTATTATAAGTTTATGAAAAAGAATATAGGTTTTAAAGATGTATAACTGATTGATTGGTAAAATTTGAGCTGGAAGATACAGATAAGATATGTGGTCATGAGAGTGTAATTTAAACAGGATTCTAAGAAAATTATTTTGTATAACATTTAAAGGATGTAAATGAGTTTTGCAAGCAAGTCCCCATAAAGGGAGACAATAGGTCAAGTAAGGTAGAATTAAAGTAGAATAGAGTAACTTAATTATATGAGATGGTAAATTGTGTTTAAGTTTATGTAAAATACCAATATTTTTTGAAAGTTTTTTTGATATATACGTTCATTCCAAGAAAAGATTACTGGTTATATAAATACCTAAGAATTTTGTATAATCGACTCTCTCTATAATATAAGAATCAATTGTAAGTGTAAAATTAATAATGTTTGTTTTTATTTTAAGGCCAAAAAGAATGCTGCATGTTTTTGCATAGTTGATTTTGAGTTGGTTGTCAATTGTCCATTGATGTAACTAACTAAGAAAAGTATTTGCTTTTAAAATAAGATTATTAACATTTTTGTCTTGGAACAATACTGTAGTGTCGTCAGCATAAAGGACAAATTTGCCAATTTCGGAAAGATTCATTAAATCATTAACATAAATGTTAAATAACAAAGGTCTTAAAATAGATCCTTGCGGTACACCAGTGTTAATCTTTAGTGTGTTAGATGTTACACCATCAATGTATACATATTGGGAACGATTTCCTAAATATTCACAAAACCATTTGTGACATGTTCCACGTATTCCATAATGAAACAATTTATCAAGCAAGATAGAATGGTTAATGGTATCAAATGCCTTTGAAAAAATCAATGAAAATACTTAATGTGTGTAAGCGAGAATCAATACCAGTAGCAACATGATGCACAACATCCAAAATGGCTAGTTCCGTAGAACTGCCTTTTGTGAAACCGTATTGGCTAGGTGATAGAATATTTTCGTTTTCTATGAAATTATTAAGTCGATTAAAAACAATTTTTTCTAACATTTTTGATATAGAAGATAATAGTGATATGGGTCTATAATTGTTCGAATCATTTGCTAAACCATTTTTATGTATTGGAATAATTTTGGATAATTTAAAAAGAGAAGGAAATGAACCTGTTTTAAGAGATACGTTAATTAGATGTGTAAGTGGAATTAATATATTTGGTGAAATTTTCTTTAAAAGTTTATTAGAAATTTGGTCATCGCCACAGCTAGATGTATTTGAAATGGTTTTAATGATAGAGCTTACCTCAATGAAGTCTGTTTCTAAGAGAAAAAAAGAATTTTGTGGACTTTTATTCAGGTATGATTTTGTAATATGATTATTTTTGTTTTCAGAAGAAGCAGCAAACTGACTATAAAAAATAGTTGCGATAGAAGATTTGTCCGTAATTATTTCATTGTTTATTTTTAATGTAATATTATTTTGTTTATTGTAGTTATTTAAATGATATTTTATTAAATCCCATGTTTTCTTAATATTATGTTTATGCTTAATGAATTCTTCTTTATTGTATTTATTTGTAGAAATTCTGCAAAGAGAATGAAATAAGTTTTTATAAGTTTTATAAGTAATTATATTGGGATCAGTTGGAGAGCTAATACATTTTTTATACAACTTGTTTTTGTGTTTTAAAGAAAATAAAAGATCTTTTGTCAGCCAAGCTTGTTTACGCAAGCAAGTATTTGGTCTGTTTCTATGTTGACAATGAGTAGTTAGACCACTTTGTATTGTTTCGATGAAGTGATTTGTGACAAAATCTATGTCGTCAGAAGACAAAACCTTGCTCCAATCATTGGATAACAAAAAACTAGTTAATTTGAAAATATTCCTATCTGAAAATACGAAATTATTTTTTGGGGTGAAAGATTTTTAAAAAAATTGTAGTTTCGAAAAGGTGCAGATAGGATAGTGGTCGGATAAATCGTTTGAAAGAACATTAGACTTGTGTAGTTGTAGGTTGTTTGTGTATATATTGTCGATAAGCGTGCTGGAATATGAAGTGACTCTAGTTGGGTGAGTGATGAGTGGGATAAAGTTGAATGATGACATCAAATTGGTAAAATCATTTGATATATTATTAAAATCACTATTTAATATATTAATATTGAAATCCCCAAGGATATATATTAAATTATTTTTTATCGATTTATTTCTTAATGTTTTAGTGAGTGCATCATTAAAAAGTAATGGATCTGTATTTGGTGGTCTATAAACAATGATTAAGAGACCAGCATACCGATGAAAAGCGAGCTCATATCTTGCTGCTATTCTTTCATTTTATTAAATGAATATTCAAATTTAAATACAAACTGGTGTAGTTCTTAAGAGAACAAAAATAATGTTGACAATAAAGACAACTTTTAAATGAAATTTTTCATCAAACACAACTTTTAAAACACATTTTTTATGAAATACAACTTTTAAATGATATTTTTTATTAAATACAATTTTAAATGACATTTTTCATTAAATACCATTTTTAATTGGCATTTTTTATTAAATACAACTTTTAAAAGACATTTTTTATTGAAAACAATATATATTCATCTTAGGGAACAGAGCATTCCATCTTGAGTACCCAGTTGCTCAAAATAGAATTTTTGGTGTTCATGAATGAAGTAAAAAAACTTGTGTTTCTTTTTATCTAGTCTTATGTTTGAGTTCACATAACTAGACAAGGTAGCAATATAATGGCTGGATAAATTTGAATATAAATTATTTCTTATGCAATTGAGCTATGAGGCTACGTTCAAAAATCGTTCCGACTTTTGCAACATCCCCCTATCAAGCTAGTATTTATTGCGGCAAAACTGACCGACCAGGACACAGATTGTTTGTAAAACATATGAAGCACTGTTTTGTTGATTCCAGTAAAAGAAAATCAGATTCTTTCGTTTAATACTTCATTCACAACACCCTCCAAATGAGTGGTCCTCGTCGACTCCATGGATGAACGAAATTGGGTAAATTATAAGCAAGTAAGTTTTTCGTTTACGGTTAAATGTATATACTTTCAAAAACTAAAAGCATAAGTTTTTATAAATTTTATAAGTAATTATATTGGGATCAGTTGGAGAGCTAATACATTTTTTATACAACTTGTTTTTGTGTTTTAAAGAAAATAAAAGATCTTTTGTCAGCCAAGCTTGTTTACGCAAGCAAGTATTTGGTCTGTTTCTATGTTGACAATGAGTAGTTAGACCACTTTGTATTGTTTCGATGAAGTGATTTGTGACAAAATCTATGTCGTCAGAAGACAAAACCTTGCTCCAATCATTGGATAACAAAAAACTAGTTAATTTGAAAATATTCCTATCTGAAAATACGAAATTATTTTTTGGGGTGAAAGATTTTTTTAAAAATTGTAGTTTCGAAAAGGTGCAGATAGGATAGTGGTCGGATAAATCGTTTGAAAGAACATTAGACTTGTGTAGTTGTAGGTTGTTTGTGTATATATTGTCGATAAGCGTGCTGGAATATGAAGTGACTCTAGTTGGGTGAGTGATGAGTGGGATAAAGTTGAATGATGACATCAAATTGGTAAAATCATTTGATATATTATTACAAACACTATTTAATATATTAATATTGAAATCCCCAAGGATATATATTAAATTATTTTTTATCGATTTATTTCTTAATGTTTTAGTGAGTGCATCATTAAAAAGTAATGGATCTGTATTTGGTGGTCTATAAACAATGATTAAGAGACCAGCATACCGATGAAAAGCGAGCTCATGTCTTGCTGCTATTCTTTCATTTTATTAAATGAATATTCAAATTTAAATACAAACTGGTGTAGTTCTTAAAAGAACTAAATAATGTTGACAATAAAGACAACTTTTAAATGAAATTTTTCATCAAACACAACTTTTAAAACACATTTTTTATGAAATACAACTTTTAAATGATATTTTTTATTAAATACAATTTTTAAATGACATTTTTCATTAAATACCATTTTTAAATGGCATTTTTTATTAAATACAACTTTTAAAAGACATTTTTTATTGAAAACAATATAAATTCATCTTAGGGAACAGAGCATTCCATCTTGAGTACCCAGTTGCTCAAAATAGAATTTTTGGTGTTCATGAATGAAGTAAAAAAACTTGTGTTTCTTTTTATCTAGTCTTATGTTTGAGTTCACATAACTAGACAAGGTAGCAATATAATGGCTGGATAAATTTGAATATAAATTAATTCTTATGCAATTGAGCTATGAGGCTACGTTCAAAAATCGTCCCGACTTTTGCAACATCCCCCTATCAAGCTAGTATTTATTGCGGCAAAACTGACCGACCAGGACACAGATTGTTTGTAAAACATATGAAGCACTGTTTTGTTGATTCCAGTAAAAGAAAATCAGATTCTTTCGTTTAATACTTCATTCACAACACCCTCCAAATGAGTGGTCCTCGTCGACTCCATGGATGAACGAAATTGGGTAAATTATAAGCAAGTAAGTTTTTCGTTTACGGTTAAATGTATATACTTTCAAAAACTAAAAGCATAAATACTGCATCGTAATATTTTCTATTTTGTCAAATAAGTAAAACAAAAAATGTTGATTTCGCATGATTTAAAAAATTGAATGTAGATAAACTATAGCACAAATTTAAATAAATTTTGTTTCAAAGTGTAGTTAACGCATCTATAATACCTAACAGACACACAAAAACAATTATTAATGATTACCTAATTAATTATAGTATTTTAGTTTTCATGTCCAAATTAGGATCACTGGGCTCTATGGGTTGAAATTGACGAATTCTGTCCCGTCACTAAGAATAACGCGGTACAAATTTCATTTCCAGTTGTCAAAAGACTTTCAAAATTTCACCAAACCGATACCAATGCCGGAAAAAAGGCCGATACTGCCGATACAGATACCAATACCGAAACTATCTGTAAAGCTCTAGTTTTAATATAATTAATAATTACATTACAACAATAATAATTATTAATTTTAATTTTAAGTTTATTTGCATAGTTCATAAAATAAAAAAATTTGAAGTCTTTATTTTTTCCATGAAACAAAAGTCTTTCAAACTTTAGTTGATTTATAATTTAAACGTTTAGAACTAAACAAAGATTGCGTGCTCAAAAACTAGATTACATTTGCTCCACTGAGATTGAATGCGTCAATAAAATTCAAATGAATCTTGAAGTTTTGAAAAGTCGTTAGGCACTTATTATTTTAACTACACTATAAAATAGGTATAATTCGGGGGTTGTTTCACTGAGAGAGGCTTCTATAATAAAAAAAACAATAATTATTAAATGGTAGTGTATAAAATAAATATTTTTCGACTAAAAGTTTCGTAAAGAACAGCTTCGCTAGTTAATGAATAAGTGTTTCAACTATTGAGTTTAAAATCAAACAATTGTAATGAAAACATTTTTTTGAAAATGTGTTGAAGTGTGTAAGATAAAGTGCGAAGAGTGCTTATTTGAAATTAAGAGAAAAAGTGTGGTGTTTGAAACAATCAAATAGGTCTGCAGTTTAAACTCACTTTTCTGCAAATCTGTATAAATTTTTTTAAATATCAAAACTGAGTTTTCACAATTATAACAATATAATAAATAGAAATTAATTGTTAAATGTACGAAAAAATATGTTTTAAACACTTTGCCATTTCAATTGGTATTTCAAACTTATTTCTTATATAATAAAGGTATTTGAGTAGGAAATAGATAATATAAGACCTAATTTGAGCATTACTAAAGCTCACTAAGTCATCATGCATTTCCTAACACTTATTATAGAATATAAAATAACTGTACTTGTGATCCTATATATGATAATAAAATACGAAAAATAGAAAAATAAATTAATAATTATTAAAATTACTTAGATAAGATTCAATAATTTCATTACATGTTTGAACTATGGAACGATGTAGAAGAAAAAATAAGTTCATGGTTGAAAAATTAAAGTTTTTAATAATAGATTTGACTCAATATGTTATAAGAGATTCCGCTGTTTACATATTAGAGTTAAAAACAGGATCTCTGCCTGTTGGAGAGGTATTTGCCGTGGTCAAGCTTGTTTCTCGTTTATTTGTGACTTTGACACCAATTGGAAGACTTTGTTTTTCTGAAAAAAATAAGAATTTAAATACAAAAATGTAATATATTTTTATTTATTTTAATTTATGACTTTGATTCGTATTAAGTGCTTTTCAAAAGATTTAGCTTGTGAGTTTTATTCTTAACTTGCCAAATTATTTGGACTCAATGGGTATAGGAATAATGAAATAATGAAGATTGTAGCCATTCAACGAAGAACAAAATTAATAGTAATTTACAAGTAGATACACATGGTGTATATTATTGACTTTAAAAAATTAAATTTGTTCATAGACCTAATGAAAACTTTAAAAAAAGGATAAAATTGTAATCCCCAAATAGAAATTTGATTTTAGTTGCAAAAAGACATTTGACGAACCTTTCATGCACACAATAGGCCCTACTGGAGCAACAGCCATATCGGTCCAAATACCTCCGTTTAGGTAGTCAAAAACTGTAAATACATTTTCAGCAGGAACAGTCATTAACGGAGGGTATGGGTAGCCCGTGTACCAGTTGGTGTAGTTGGAGATAGAAGCTGGTGTGGTGCAGAATGATAATTTAAAGTGTATTCTCTTACTAGGTAATTGAGTTTTTACATGAGTTAAACCATTATAACTTAAAAAATTTTTCATTGTTACATTTTTTATTTACTCACCAGTGTTGTGCATCCACTCCCATGTGTGCTTTACCAATCCCACCCAATAATTCTCCATCGGTTTTGCGAACGTTTTGAAAGCCTGGTTCAGTTCTTCTGAGCTGAATTTCGAAAAAACTGCTAAACTTCCATTATTTTTGAAACAGTGGTTTTCGGCCTCAAACCAGTTCAAGCCTGTCTTTCCTTCATAACTCACGTAACATTTGCCCTTGTATGTCAAAGACTGCACGCCGTTTACTAATCGCTTGCTGCAAGAACCTAAATTTTTTTCACAAATTTTAAATATAATTTTTTAACAGTAAAAAACTAAACGTTAAATATAGTCAACGATACCAATTTTTGGTATATCTATGAAATAATTATAAAAATGAAATTCAACGTTATAAAATAACGTTTAATAATTTTTATAAATAATAAAACGAAGACCACTTAATAGAAAACCTAAAGCAGCATATTATTTAGTATGTTAAACTATCGAAAAAGATTTAATGTTAAGGCGTTTTAAAACAGAAAATTGATGTATCGCTATGTTATGACATGTATCTTAAAAGGTTTTCTTGAATAGCATTCTAAATTCAATGTAAATGCGTTCTAATTTAATATGCGTCAGCATTTCTAACAACAAAAGTCACAAGCAATTGCCGAAACCTCACAGTAAATATAATGCAAGAGATTACTTTCAAATGAGCAAATATGGTCCTTCAAGAGGGTGGTGACATAAGTCAGTCCATAGATGCCTCTGAATGGCAAGTTACGAAGGGTAGCAAATGGGTTGTTGTTGAACAATTTCACTTTGTAATTGGAATGACTTAAGCTATCTGTGTGTATTTAAAAATGTTATAATAATTTATATTTATATTATTTAAAATTTAAAAACTTTTTACCTTTATAACAAAACTATATACCATCAAGGCTTCTATGCTCACCATTGAACGGAGTATTGTCAAGCCAAATCCACTCTCCTCCTTTTCTGATCAAGTTCAGCAGCACTGAAAAACGTTGCAACTGCTTGTGGCCTTCGAAGAACGTTTTTAGATCGTTTTGCACTTTTTCGTCATACACTTCTAGCAACCAGCTTGAGCTGTCCAAAGAGCGACAAATACCATCAGCTTCTTTGAGAGAGGATACCATTTTTATTTGGTAGTCACTAGCAAAACAATACTTTTCTCCACAGTACCAAGATAGGTTAGCCGTTGAATAAGTGGCCAATAGTAGCGCAAGAAAAAACCCTGAAATAGATTTTTGTTGATTTAGTCAATCTAAATAGAATTTATAGGTTAAATAAATTGTCTACTAAAAAAACTATTGTGTGGTGGACGTGAACGCATGTGAAGGGGTGTGAATGGATAATATTGAATACAGAAAAAAATTAATTTGTTGATTTAGTCAATCTAACTAGTATTCTGGCGCTGATATTTAAAATGATCAGTTTTGATTCGATAATATAGGTAAAGTGTTCAAATTAATCCTTCAAGCTCAATCGGGTTATAATACTATTATTAATAGTATTTTTCATTATTAGCTATGATTGTTATTAAAAACCTTCTCGGGTAAAAAACATTTATATATATAATCATTTCAATTGGTCTACAACCATTTTAAAATTACATCATTTTTCTCAACTCGACAAAACAAATACTTTATTTCACGGCTCAATTCAACATTAAAAAGCTTAAAATTAAAAAATATTAGAATTTAACCATAAATAAATTTTCAGCTAAAAAAACTATTGTGTGGTGGGCGTGAATGGATGTGAATGGATAAGATAAATACAAAATAAAACAAAATTTACAGCTCACTTTAAATTCGAACAATAATTTATAGCTAAATTGAATAAAAATAAAATTCAACTTAGACTTTTTCAATAAATGTTATTTTAAAAGATTCTTTAAAATCTTGGAGAAATGTCATGGATATGTTCCAACCCATTTGTGAATAAAACATTGCAATAGAAACTTTATGATCAAATGATAGTTTTTAATATAAAATTAATTTAATAATAATAGAATACTGAGCGCAAATTTTGGATGGGGCAAAAGAGTAAAAATTTATAGTAATTTCATTATAAAATTTCAAGAAATAGTACCGTCTCAAACGGCAGAATTTTCAAATGGGGAAAAAATACTATATAAAAATAAAGATATATGCAATTATGTTCAATGAACAATATTCATTTTTTAAATGCGCTCATCATTAAAAGAAACTGCGCCGTTTTGCTGTATAATTACATAAAAAAAATTTTTTTTAATTAGTTTAAATTTTATTTAAATTCTTTTCTTATTAGAACAAACTGCATGCTTTTTCCCAAAACAGCGGTTTGTAACCTTTTTAGTGCCACGATTCTTTGGTCTAATTTTTCATGCAGTGGCGACCCTCATATTAGAATTATACGTTGGATTCCTTAGTGCATTATTAAAACAATTATTTTTGCACTTAAGTAGAGAAGAAGGCAAAATCATCGATTTCAAAATTTTAAAACGTCCACTTAGGACATGTTTAAAACTAACAATACAAGAATTTTGACGCTAAAATTATTTTTTTTTAAATAACCCCCCCCCCCCTCAACCTGCGAATGAAAAAAACACACAATATGGGAGATGTTAAACCTTTTATTCACTAGAAAAACACATTTTTGAGCTTTTTAAAACTAATTTGTTTTTTTATTATTTTAATCTTTCTTGGTTGATACTTCAATTTTTTTCTTTCTTTTTACACTTTTTCATTTTCAGTGAAAGGATCATCCTTTGATTTCAAAAGACATGAAAGTTCAAGTATTTTTCGCTTCTTTCAATAAACCAGCTTTTTTTAACATTTTTGTTGATTTTAAACTTAACTTTTTTAAATTTAGTTAAGTTTTAACGGTTTTTTTGCATGACCCGTTGCTTTGAAGCCTCCGAAAAACGGAATCTGTCCATCTCTAGGCTGCTGTCTCTTTTATAGGATGATGGATCTACTGACTGCATTCCTTTACTAGTTTCTTTGGTCTATGGTTGACCTTACTACACTGCCTTATCAATCCAATGTTGTGAACAAAATTGTCATTGATTTCAGAAGCCTGCTCACTGATTGGGTACTCCATAGGTAAGGCCTCTTCATAAATATCCTAGTCTCTCTTTTGTCTATCTAAAACCGTCTTGAGATGGGGCTGCATAATAAAAATTAGCTTGTAGATTTACTTCAGGTGCTTAACTGCTGTTTCTGAAACAAAATGCACATTTAAACAAGCAAACACCACCAGAACTTGAAATAGGGAGGTTCCATAACTTCTCTGACTAGACAGCCTTGGCGATTGTTTATCTCTGAGTTCTGGTTTGAGAACTCAGTGAGATCACTGAAGTAGTGAATAAAACTATTTTTGTTTTAGAAAAAACCCGAAATTTTTGTTTTTTTATAAAAAAACAGCCCACTGGATACCATTTTTTTCTTAATGTAGAGAAGAATATTCGTTTTAACCAATTGCAGAACTTCATTTATGCCACTGCTGAAGCCCAGGTAGCATGGGCGGCACAAATATTTTCACTAATATTTATAATTTTATATTTCATTAAGTATTAGATTAATTATTGGAAAATTTGAGTAAATTAAGTTATCTAATGATTGTTTGTGGGTGTGGGGAGGGGGGGTTCATTAAAAGAACCAACTTCCAATATTAAATATTCATGAAATAACCTAGTGAATCATATTCCAAGTGGACGTAACGAATTTCCAATTTTTCGATTTTTTGCCTACTTATGCCCCCCACTTACTTAAGTTATATTTTTAGAATCTTAGTTTATTTTTCCCAATTTTCATGCAATCTTAATTATATATAAAAAATTTATTGATATTATATCTTATCAGTAAAAATATATTTTCCAATAATATTAACTTTAAATTCATAAACAACATATTATTTGAAAATATTTTCTGTACAAATTTCACAGAAATTAACAAAAAACGTAAATTTTCTTAAGTGAAATTTTCACAGAATAATAAGTAGCCTTTTTTTTAAATTTTACGATGTACAAATGCGTTTTTAAAATAATTAAATAAATTTAAGAAATTTCTGAAAACTCAAAAAAGTTAGCTATAAATAGATATGCAGTAAATAGATTAAGCATTTTAAGTTTAAATGTTAAGTTTTGGTTTTGAACCACTTTAAGCTCATTTATTTGAATAGCTGCTGTGGTATAATGGTTATCTTGAGTATAGCCCTCCGATTCTATCTGTTGCTAAATCTTTTTATTTCCACATTCATCGTATTAAACAGCTTCTTCTTTTTCTTGATGATATTACTTTGCAGTTTCTTGTATCTTGTCTAGTTCTCTCCAGGATTGATTATTGCAACTCTCTTTAATATGGCTTTTCTGATACTACTTTAGCTCATCTAATGTCTATAATTGTGTTGCTCGTCTTGTTGCTCGTTCTTGTTTCAAAATGTGATGGCTAAGCGCTTTTGTTCTTTTCGTAAAGGGCGCTATACAAATATTTAGTGAATGAATAATGAGTCCACTTATTTTTAAATCAGAAAAAACATTTAGTAGAATCCTATATTAATATAGTTACTACTTTTTTTTACATTTCCAGATAAATTAACTATTATAAATATTTTAAAACATATTTTTCACAATTATTATGAAGGATGCGTTTGATTCGCCGACAAGTTATGGTTAAGGGGTCGGGGTTAAGGTTAGAGTAAGGGGTTAAGGTTAGAAATTGGAGTTAGAGTTAAGAATTGGAGTTAGGGTTAAAGATTGGATTTAGGGTTGAAGATTGGAGTTATGGTTGAGAATTGGAGTTAGGGTTAAGAATTGGAGTTAGGGTTAAAGATTGGAGTTAGGGGTTAGGACAAGGGAAAGAATTAAAGAATGAGATAATGGTAGGGGATAGAGTTAGGGTTTGGGGTCAGAGGTTAAGGTAGGGGTTTTTGTGGAAAAAGGTTCTTAAATAAATTAAAAAATTCGTTGGGAAGCAGAGTTAATGTTAAGGCTTTGGTTGAAATTTTAAACGATTAAAATTTTACATTTTTTAAAATAAAGGAAAAATTTTGATGGGAAATTATCATGAATGTAACTAAATGAAATTTTTTTTATTCATGAATTTTTTCATGGGAAATAACATCTTGCCAAATAAATGCTTTATTTCAATCTGAGGGGAAATTATGGGAGTTATTTGGCAAGTGCAACACGAAAATCATTTTCAACATCTAGTCTGTTTCTAAACTTAGACTTGATTGCTAATAAACTTGAGGAACCTGTTTCACAAAAGTATGTTGTGGTAAAAAGAATGAAAGAATAGGATGACACAAAAACTTGATCCATAATTGTGTGATCGTGATTAAGAAAATTCATTTTTTGCAGCATCACAGAAAATTAGACCAATCAACTTCTCTTATGAATTCTCTTAATCATGTTCAATATTATTTTTAAATGGACTTCTAGCAAGCTTGACTAAATCTGAGAAACATCTTTAAAAAAATCTTCTTGAAGAATTTCAATGGTTTTGTGATAGAACGTTTTGTAGTTTCTTTTGCTATTTGCTCAATTTCATTTTCTCCAAAAATGTATTTAAAATTGGAAACATTTAAGTTTAAACTTTATATTTTTTTGTCTGTGTTTCAGTTTTAATTAAAAAGCTTTAGTTTATTCTGAGAGATCTAGGAATATTGCAATTGACTTTGAAGAGATATATTTAATTCATTAATAATTTAAAACATGCCAACCAAATAACTAATATTGTGAAGAAAACTTAAACTGAGTTTCAGGATGCCATCCCACCTTCAGCTTGATAATTCAGTGTTCGAGGAAAGGCAATTCTTTTCAGCATCACGGTTATTTAGGTCTAGGATTTGAAAAATTCAATGAGGAGCTGCAAGAGGTCGTGGAACAGACTCCCAAGAAAAACATTTTTGTGGTGCAGGGAGACTGAACTGCCAAGATTTATTAAAAATGCTCGGATGGACTAGAAAGACACGAGGCGGAAAAACATGGCAATACGATTCCCAAAAAAGAGGTCTCATACTCTTGGAATGCACCAATTACATCAGCCATAGTTACAGTTCTTAACAACTCCACTGAAGATCATACTTGTCGCCTTGTCTTCCATTCTGCTCTTTTTCAAATAATGTTATGTGACTTTCAATCAAATAAATTCTATAGCGCTCTTCATCAAATTCAAAAGTGATACGTTAATTTGTGTTAGAACACACACAAAATGTATTCATAGCATTAGAAATTCCTCAAGGATTCATTAAAAAGTTCCAAACACATATTATAACTGTGACGAAGATTTTGTTGGGGTCAGAGTTTGAAAGTGGTCAACGATTCAGCTGAGTGGCTCTAATACAAGTGTTGACTAACTAAGAATATCAAAAACAATTCTTGTTTCAAGTTGTTGAAAACACCAACATGAGAAATCGAGCTCTGAAAACCTAATTTGACAATGCTTTTAATAACCCCAATCGATTTTTAAAACATGTTCATTTTTTAAAATTGAAACGCTCAAATTGTAGATTTTGATTTACTGATTTTAAATACGTTAATTAAATTTTAATTAGTTTGTTTAAAAAAAAGTTATACCTATTTTAAAATTTAAAAAGAACACATTTTTTGTACCGTTTTTACGTCATAATCTATAAGCAATTCACGGCCCCCTCACAAACCAGAAATATTGTTTTTTTGTCATAACTTTTGTTTTTTTCTTCTTATATTGTTGAAAATCACTAGTTTTATTTAATTTGATACAAGGAATCAGAATTAAAAGTTAAAAGAGTTATATCTTTCAAAATAAAAAAGTTATTAACATTTTAAAAGCTTCACTTATGGAAGAAATCAACCTTTACAGTAGTTTATTCTTATTAATTATTATATACTTTTTTAAAATTGAAACGCTCAAATTGTAGATTTTGATTTACTGATTTTAAATACGTTAACCAAATTTTAATTTGTTTGTTTAAAAAAAAGTTATACGTACTTTAACTTAATAACTTAACAATTTTGTGTTAAGTCGAAAGCATGTACACTTTAAAATCTATTTCGTATACTTAAAAAATGTTTTTTCAAAACTTTTTTACAGAATTTTATTGAGTATAACTTAAACTTTTTCAATAACTTTCTTAAGTAAAAACTATCTTTTTTGATTCCCGAATTACTAAATTTAGAGCTTTGCCTCGAGTTTTCTGGCTTCTCACTTAATATTTATTCAACTTAAGAAAAATATAATAATAGATTATTTAAAGACGAATCTAATTATGTATAATTCAATATTATACGTAATTTTTTGGTTAGCGAAATAAGAAATGAATAAGTACGTATAAAAAGTAGCAGTCCCTAAATTATAGCTTTTTACTGTTACGCTAGATTCAAGGGATATTTTGATTAAAATCCTTTTATTTGAAAGCTTACATAATATATAATTTATTTATAAAATACTCATTTAAAAGATAATGAAATTGTCTTTCATGCACTTGCTTTTTTATTTCGATAGAATTATGCATAACTTAAATTTTAAGACTTTTCTATAATTTTACTGTAAAACGTCACTTTTGCTCATTAGCATAAGTCGATTGGGGTTGCTACTTTTATAGATTAATAAACATTCTTATTCATAATACATAACTTTAAAGATAATTCTCAGTTAAAATCTAGCTTTTTCAATAAATTCTTTTTTAAAGGTCGTTTTACATATAACAAAAGATTATTCATCAGGTTATGACTCAGGAGGTAAAAAAATCATAACCCTAATATACAATGATTTCTTGAGAATGTTCATTTATTGTCACTCATTTGAGGCTTCATAAAGATCGAATAAAAACAGTTTTAATCAGTTCAGTTCTAAAAATCATTCGATTGCTTAGTTTATTAGACGCCGATAACTCGCTTTAAAATAAAATGCTATAATAATAATAATAATAATAATAATAATAATAATAATAATAATAATAATAATAATAATAATAAGACATCTTCAAACCATGAATAATCTAATTTCACAAAATTATTAGAATAAATGTTAAAACTAAAATAAAATAAAATTATATATTATCTAAGAGATAAGTGTTGCAGAGTGTACTCAAGAAAACAGCAGGTTAGTCTGGGAAATGAGATCGAGAGTTGAACTACTCTAAATCGTTATTAAATTATAATAATTTTGATTTAAATAATTCAATAATGTACTTTAAAACGTCTATAATGAAAATTATAATTTATATAGTAACTATTATATTATATTATATTGTAGTTAACATTTTTATGACTCTTCTTTTATTTCAAAGTTTTTACAGATTTTATTCGTACTTATCATGTAATAGAAATTGTAAAAACACTGTAAAACACTATTTTTAGAACGAATTTTTTTTAATCTATAACTTTTAACATCTTTTCAAAAGTTTTGAAAGGTATGAGAATTTTAAAGCTTTGGTTTTGAAAAAAAATATTGAAAAAATTATTTTTTAAAAAATTTAAAGTAATAGTTTTTTTACTTTTGCATATTTTCTAACGCTACTTTATTTCTTTTTTAAAATATTCTTTACAAAATTCAAAATAATAGTTTTTTTATTTTTGCATATTTTCTAACGCTACTTTATTTATTTTCTTTGAACCCATTGAATGGTCTGCCCATTTGAATGAATTAATTGTTGGAAAAGTTACCAAGTTATACAAATAACTCAAAAATTAGAAAATATGAGCGGTTAAAAAAGAAAGAAAGTATGAATGGTTATTTAAACTTTCACGTTAATAAACATAAATTTTTAAACAAAGTAAAACTATGGCACTTACATTTTTGAAGCAATTAAATAGCATCTTATATTTTATGTCAGATTTGACTTTTTTAAAGAATAATTACACCTAATAATGAGCATAAAAAAGTTATTAAAAAAAGTGTCACAATTTAAAAAAATAACAAATGTTTTATTTATAACAATATTTCAATCTCTTATTCAATATCTAAGGCAGAATCAAGCTTTAGACAGTGGGGGTTTAGTCTCTCTATTACGTGAGTCATTCATTCAAAAATTAAACTTTACCCGCTATAATGCCTTGAAAACTCGGCTTTTTTATTAACCGACATTTTTTAGAAAATTCATTGAAGCTGTAGTTTTTTTGAAACGATGTTTTTAATTAGGGCAAATTAGTGTATTTTAGATTCTTTCTTATCTTCAGTGAATATTTTAAACTTATAATCTCCGAAATACCTTTTGGTCAACTGAATATTTTTTCTACATTACTTATTGAAGCTTCATTACTCATTGCATTTGAGATGTAGGTTTAGCCTACTTCTAAATATGAACGTGAAGGAGATCATTTATATTCTATTCTTTCACACATGCATTGTCTAAACTCTAAAAGTTTGAATGTAGATTAACCACAATATGACATCACTGCCATAGATAAGCTTATTCTTATATGATCCTTCTGAACAAAATCCTAAGAAGTCTGAGAAATAAAGAATATTAATGATTGTAGTCTTGATTGCTTAATCACTTTTTTTACGTATGAGAAAATTAAATTCGCAATTTAATTACCTTCTTTTCTAATTTTTACGATTTATTACATTAAATTTTCCTAAACTTTCAAATAGACTGAAACAATTGTGGTAACTTGTCAAACAACCTAGTCATTCATGCGCTGCCAATTCTTAGTAAGAAACTACTGGCCCTATTCAGAACCTTGTTCAATCCTTCGAAAGGCTATTTTAAAGGAAATCTTCTACTCTCATTCACACGCTAATGACTCATCCATCCAAAAACTATGGCAGTCTGTATTCACTTGTCTGAAAATTTCATGTCTCTTTACAATAGCCAAACTGGCATAGAGATTAGAAAAATGTAAAAAAAAGTATTGGAAAAAAATGTTAGAAAATATTATAATTTTATTAAGGTATTATTATTGTTCCTATTAATTTCTCTATGTTACTGAAAAAATCAGTTGAAACGCGATATATTAAGTATAAATAAGCAAAATATATAGTGATTTGGTTATTGGACTAGTTTTTAAATATAAGCGTAAATATTAATAACTCAGTTGAAACTTTTTTCGAATAGACTATTATCATTAATTAATTTTTGCTGAAGACTTCCTTGCTAATTCTGCTTTTGACTTTCCTGGTCGAACTCAATAGTTTCAAATTTTTATTCCTTTAAATAATTCTCAAACTATTTCTAAGTGACTCAGTTCTAATGAATGATGCACAACTGCAAATTTATTCCTAGTAATTTTAACAGCCCACTAAAAACTAAATAACTTTTTAAACAAATATATATGTCAAACAACTATTTTCTATTTTCATCTCTATTTTTCTCTTAAGTCGAGAGCTATTTTATTGAATAGTTTGTTAATATTTTTCACTTATTTCTAACTTATTTCTGAGTTACTCAATTAGCTCTAATAAATTTTGCAGAACTACAAACTTATTGGTCGGAATTTAAACAAATGAATACGAACTAAAATTTAGTAATAAAATAATCTTTTTGACAAAAAAACTTTCTAAAAAAAGTATTTCGATTTTGCTATAAGTCGAAAGCTATATTAACGATTTTTTGTTAATATTTGTCACTTGCTGCTAACTTCTTCATTAATTTTTATATACCTAAAAGAAATGCAGAGAGTTTTTTTATAAAGAAAATACAAACTTTTTATTGTTGAAGATATTCACAATTATATTCATAAGTGACGGAAAAGTAGATTTTTCGTAATTTTTCTAGCTATTTATCAATTTACACTTTGTATAAAGTTATTGAAATAAAAAAACGACTATTCAAATAGATTTATAAAATGATTAAAGATAAATTAAACCTATAATAATTTTTTTGTGGTTGAGAGAATGCATTTAAAAAATCACAAAATTAGATATTCCGTAAAAATTTTTAAAGGAATAAAAATAATTGAATAATTGAAAAACTAAAATTAATTTTTTTGCTTTAATTTGATTTTTAATAAAGTTATGATGAGTCACAAATAAAATTTTAGTTAATATAAACAAATACCTGCAATAACTTGGGCATTCGACATTTCGGAAGCTTGAGGAGATCTGTCTTGACTTGAATAAGAAAATACGCATACACCTGGTTTGGAGTATTTTATTTCAATCTGAAAAGTCCAAAATATGAGTCAGTTTTATAGACTCACAAAGTGAGAGAAAGAAGTGAAAGAAGAGAAAGTATGGGCAAGAGAGGTAGACTTAAAAACCACATTTGAAGAGACTAAGCCTTCTATTGTCTTCCTTTGGTTTCACAATAATTCTATAGAAATGGTGGAATATTATTTGGAATCAGATCGTGTATTATTATCAGATCGTGTATTATTATCAGATCGTGTATTATTAACAGATCGAGTATTATTAACTTAATTTCCATATTATGTATGTATGCGTGTCTTACTGTTGATATCTGGTACATTATCAAAGGTAGAAACTATGACTAATAAAGTTTGTGGAAGCGTCTTTTTCAGAATTTTAAATTGGAAAAACGGAGCTTAACGTTCGTTTGATAAAAGAAAATGTGTTATAGCATATAACTTATAGGTGTGATGAGCCATGACATAGTTTCATAGAAAAAATCAGTGGGCAGACAAGTGTGTAGGTGGAATCTCATGCTCAAGTCAATCAATCATTCAATCACAGGCATTTATATAGCGCTTTTTATCTAAATCAAAAGCGCTCTTCAAATAATTTTTTTTAATAAAACGGTTTTAGACCACTACCAATATATGTATATATATATATCAATTTAAATAGAAAAAAACAAACAATCAACTTCAATAATCCAACCTCACCCACTCAAATGGCAGCTGCTAACCAAAGATCCGGAGAGTAACGGAGAGTTGGAAGACGTATTTTCATTCTTTAATATAACGAGCGACTAGAAATAAAAAATAAAGTTATTATTTTTATCATTAATATTATAATTCTTATATTATTATAGTTATCATTAATATTAATATAATTATCGTCCTTATTATTATGATAATTATGATAACTATTGCTATCACCACCCAGCATAACTATTATCATCATCTCTATCATCATGATTCAACACACACTATGACCACCTTTTGCACCATTCCCAGCACAAAAAACTGCCTCACAGAAGCATCTTCTTCGCATGGCTTTATTGCACTCGTTGTCTTAGTCCATGCTTTGTTAAGGTCTCTGTAGTTCTCTTCCCACTTGCTTAGCAGTCTTTAGGCTTCCTCTTCCATGTTTAGGGCATGGAATATTCAGGTTTGAGCTGTAAAGCTTTTTTGCTTGCGATGATGGCGTCATTCTGGAGATTTAAGCGCTTGCAAGGGAAGAAAATTAACTAAAAACAGGCTAAATGTAGGCTAACTTACTCGTCGAAACAAGTTATTTTTATATTTAAATTTGTGAATAAATCAAACTATTTTTTTTAGAAGATGGAAGAAGAACCAAGAATTATAATTTTGTTTATCAAAATTACTTTTTCCTCTCAAAATTTATTAGACTTGTAACATGCAACTACTGTAACATAAAGCCCCGGTTTCCCCTTATCAAAACAAGATCTGGTCGAAACGAAATTATTATTTTTTAGTAAAAAAAAAGCTTTATAAATTTTATTTGATAAACACCGACTGAATTGTTAATAAATGTAACACAAAATTTTTCATAAAAGAATCATATTCAGATATAACACTCCTACATAGAAGAATTCGTGTATGCGCTTGGTAACAGTATGGATCTGATCCGCCAAATTGAAGCCATGGCTGATTGGCTCACGCTAACTACCTATTGGTTAAAACTAATTGTCACTTTTCCATATATATAAAAGATACATCTATAAAAAGTAGATATAAAGGATTTTAGTATATAAAGTAGATAAAAAATATATAACGTATAAATATATAAAAATTAGGTCAATCTATCTAATGGAATATACATCCATACAAAGTAGATTGATTTGAAACAGAAACTAGATATAAATGTGGGCGGAGCTAATTAACATTGGCTTCGATTTGGCGGATCTGATCTATACCTAGCAACATTATCATCATAGATTATGAATAAACTTATAATCTCATATATACAAAGCAAATAATTATAACGGAAAAGTCAATATATTGCCAATTATTTACAAATACTGTCATATAAAGACCTTACAATCTCATATATAATAATGCGTATTTATAATGCGCCAAGGCACGCAACTGAGGGGCCACTCACACGTCATAAGTCGTGAAACACCGCAACATATACACTAGGTACATGATATCTCACGGTTGGCTGAACAGGGATTCAAACTGGTGACCTTTAGGTTGCAGGTCCAACGACTTACCATCTAAGCCAACCCGCTCGCTAATATATACAAAAACCAGTCTCATTTACAATGAAAGACCTTACAATATATATATATATATATATATATATATATATATATATATATATATATATATATATATATATATATATATATATATATATATATATATATATATATATATATATATATATATATATATATATATATATATATGTCGGAATGAAATAGGGGAAAATATATTTTTATTTATAATATATTTTAAGAAAACACATATATCTTTCCATGAATTTTCTTTCAAAATTTAGATTTTAGAAATATTTATTTTTTTAGATTATTTGAAATATTTATTTTTTAGATTAATTGAAATATTTATTTTTTTTGATTATTTTAAATATTTATTTTTTTAGTTTATTTGAAATATTTAATTTTTTAGATTATTTGAAATATTTCTTTTTTTCGATTATTTGAAATATTTATTTTTTTAGATTATTTGAAATATTTATTTTTAAAAAGTCAAAATATTTTTTAAAATTATTAGATATATATTTTTTTTTTCATTATTATAAATATTTATTATTAATTTATTAATAATTTATTAATAATTGATTAATAATTGATTAATAATTCATTAATAATTTATAATTAAATCATTATTAAATTATTATTCATTCATTATTAATTTATTAATAATTTATTAATAATTTATTAATAATTTATTAATAATTTATTAATAATTTATTAATAATTTATTAATAATTTATTAATAATTTATTAATAATTTATTAATAATTTATTAATAACTTATTATTAATTTATAATTAAATCATTATTAAATTATTATTCATTCATTATTAATTTATTGTTAATTTATTATTAATTTACTATTAATTTATTATTAATTTATTATTAATTTATTATTAATTTATTATTAGTTTATTATTAATTTATTATTAATTTATTATTAATTTATTATTAATTTAATATTAATTTACTATTAATTTATTATTATTTTATTATTAATTTATTATTAATTTATTATTAATTTATTATTAATTTATTATTAATTTATTATTAATTTATTATTAATTTATTATTAATTTACTTTTAATTTTTTATTATTTTATTATTAATTTATTATTATTTTATTATTAATTTATTATTAATTTATTATTGTTTTATTATTAATTTATAATTATTCGAAACACCGCATCATATACAGTAGATGCATTGAGAGATGTCTACGGGGATACATTTAAAATAATTTCAATTTTAATTATTAAATTTTAATTTAAAATGTTTAAATAAGACTCGAAAACAAAAACATCAACAAAAACATAAGCATAAATAAAGGAGCATAGACGACAAATAAAATATTAATAAATATTAGTAAAATATGTTAACTTAATCCTTAAGGTCCTTTTACACAAAAAAAAGACTAATATAAAAAATCCTAAGAATAAAATATAAAGAATTCTAAAATAGTGTTTATAATTTTTGAAATTTTTAAAATTAATAAAATGAAGTTTAAATTTTTTCCCAGAATAACTGTCTAACTAACTAAAATAATTTAATATATTCGCAATACGTGAAATACTTATTTTAAAAAGGTAGAATTGGATAAAAAGTCTTCAAGAAGAGATTTTCATGGAAAAAAACATTGGTTTGCTGCGGCCATTCCTTGACAAATAGAAGACATGAGTAATCTGGAGGAAGAAGGCTTCAGATTGAGCACTAGTGCAAAGCTTGCAACGGTTCTAAGATAAAAAGTCTTCCGGATGAAAAGCCTTCCGGATAAAAAGTCTTTAAAAAAAAATCTTTAAAAAAATATTTTTTTAGGGAAAAATACGTGATTAATTCGTGATTCTTGAAACTTAAAAAAAAAGTCTCATAAAACTCTGAAAGTGTCATGTCTTTTATTTAATATTTCCAACATAAGCTAATAATATTTTTAATAACTAGTTAGTCTTTTATTATTCTTTATTAATTAAATTTGTTTTTAAAAATTACTTAAATTGAATTAAAATAATAAAATTATATAAGAAGTTTTTTCAATGAAAATCTCTTCATGAAGACTTTTTATCCGAAGACTTTTTATTCGGAAGACTTTTTATCCGTTTACCGTTTATGTTATTAAGCTCTTTTCATGAGTATTTTTAACCTTACTCAAGATTATTAAACATTAAACAAAATTCACTAAGTTCAGAATATTTTAATAACAAAATTCAATAATTTAAGATTATTTTCTTCACAAATTTCCCAAATTTCAGATTATTTCTTCAAATATTTTTAAAATGGCTTAATTTTACCGATTTAAATGGTTTTGGAGTTTAGAAAAGTAATAAATTTGGAATGCCAAATGTGTTGAAGCATGAACCTGAATCTTTTCAGAAATATAGAAATCCGTTTTTGAGTTTCTCTTATTAGATTTTAGATAAACATATACAAATATGAAATCATTAACAATAACAATCGAGTCTTATTTAAATGTAAATAATGTCTACGTATTGTGGAGTGGCGCTTCTGACGCATAATAACCATTTTTCTCAGAACCATTGTAACATGGCCTGCGTCTGTCAGGCTGTGAACAATAAAAACAAAAAAACAAAAAATTCAGCTAAGTAAGATTATTTGAGTTTTTTCTCTAAATTGGGATACTTTGGAAACCGTACTCGGAAGCATTGACAGAGCAATATAAAAACGGTGTGCCGACATTTAATCACACGACAGATATTCAAGCGACACTTAATCCCACGTCAGATAAAAACAGAGACAGATAATCACACGACAGGTAAACATATGGACAGATAATCACACGACAGATAAACATATGGACAGATAATCACACGACAGATAAACATATGGACAGATAATCACAGCGACAGATTAACACACTACATATTACTATAATTATTATTACTATAATTATTAATACTATAATTATTATTACTATAAATATTATTACTTCAATTATTATTACTATGATTAGTATTACTATAATTATTATTACTATAATTATTATTAATATTATTATTATTATAATTTTTATTATAATTATTATAATAATTATTATTATTATTTATTTTTTTTGGTCTATACTATTCACAGCCTGACAGACGCATGCCATGTTACAATGGTTCTGAGAACCATGGTTCTTACGCGCCAAGGCGCCACTCCACACGACGTACACATCTCTCAATGCATACGTCGCAAACACCGTATCATCTACACTAGGTATATGATAGTTCACGGTTGCTTCCAAGGATTCGAACGTCTACCAACTAAGCCATCCCCGCTCCCCAAACTATAATTATTATAATAATAATTATTATTTTTATTATTGATTAATTATTACTATTATTGTTATTATTATTTATTAATTATAATTATTATTTTTATTATAATTAATTAATTTTTTTCTTCTTCTAATTATTCTTCTTATTATTATTATTATTATTAAATAATTATACTTATTATTATCAAATATTTGTATTTGATTTATGAAAGTACCTAATGTTTAAAATTCGTGTGTTAATCTGTCGCTGTGATTATCTGTCCATATGTTTATCTGTCGTGTGATTATCTGTCTCTGTGTTTATCTGTCGTGTGATTATCTGTCTCTGTGTTTATCTGACGTGTGATTAAGTGTCTGTGATTAAGTGTCGCGTGATTATCTGTCGTGTGTTTAAATGTCATGTAACCATAAAAACAGCCGATGGCAATGTTTATTTATTTTTTGAATCAGCTGATGTTTGGTTTCTAACAATAACAAGAAGGGGCCATATTATTTTAGATTTCGGCAAACTATCACAGGCGAGATATATCGTAAAATGAACAATAACTTAGGCTTCTTTCACTTTTTTTCCCATATTTTTTAACAAGTTATATGATAGTTCACGATATATATTTCGGCAAACTATCTGAAGCGAGATATATCGTAAAATGAACAGTAAATAAGGCTGTGTTGTGGTTATCGTGATCAGACTGAAAAACATAAATATTTGACTGCTGAGATGATGATGATGATAGTGATGGGGGATGATTTTTCTCTATGCATTGATGACTAGTCATTTTCTAATATAGACTATGAATGCTTTTGGAATCTATGGCATTACATTCTTAAACCTGCACCACTTAAACCATTAGCACTTTTTATTTTAAAGTTGTAAAATGTACCAACATCATTCTATTTTCATGGAAGTTTAATATAATCATCTTGTTGATTATTTGAATATGGATACTCAAGTCTTGACTGAACTATACTTGTCAGATATGAATAGTTGAATTTTAATTTCTGTTGTTCGTCAAGCTCTAATTATGAGAATTGTACACATTTCTAAAGAATCTTTAAAATTCAATAAGATCAATTTCGTAATAATTTGTCTCAAAATATGGTTCCATTTTAGTAGAGTGATTCTACGTAATTAAATTGTTTTATGGAAATCAATTTCGAAAGCAAAACCTGAATATAGTATAAAACTCAAAGAGTCCGTATTCAATTTTTTGAGTAATTAATAATAATTTTACACAGTAATGTCAAATCTGTTTTCATTAAATTTATTTGAATTGTTATTCCTATTTATATACATAAACAATTACCGAGTCCATCGTAATCCCAAAAATAGGTGAAACCACTTTATTCAACTAAAAAATATAATAAAAATTTAGAAATATTATGTTAAATTGTTCAATAAAAAATTTTAGTTTTATATTTTTGGTAAGCGCAATAAAAGTCATCAGCAAAATGTTTTACTAGTAATATTATAGAAGTCAAAAGATCTGCGTGGTTTGTAACTCTCTAAACTAAACTACTATGAGAAAAAAATCTTATTAATTTAAAATATTTTATTTAGCCTGTTAGCAATACCGTTTTATTACCATACAGCTATTTAAACATTGGAAATTTGTCTAGGTCAATCGTTAATCTCATTTGCATAAGTAATGAGTACGGTTCCCAAACTAAACCCTCTAAATTAACAATCTTACATAAAAAACTAAAGAAATTTTTCTAATACATCGCATAGCTGTAAATATGCTCGTTCTATTTTAGGAACCGGTTCATCTTGAGCAACCTCTCCCCAAATTGTTTGGCTAAATCAATCATTATAAAGAAAATGCTTTCTTTAAAGCATCAGTGTTGATGGTGGCATGGCATTATTATGAAAAAATTTTGCGAAATATTTAATGAAAAAGAAGCCAATAAAGTTTGGGTTTATGTTTTGGTGTCTTCGCAATTCAATATGAGCCCTACCAGTGAACATGTTGTTCGTCCGTCGAGTCGACGAGGACCACTTTAAAAGTCATTCGGAGGGTGTTGTGACTGGCTCTCTGTGTGTGCGCAGATGGCTGATGAGGCCGATCCTGGCATGGAAGGTTCAGGAACATGAGGGACATGGGATGAGTGGGACGTCTCCAGGAGGGTTGCCAGTGCGGGCTTTTTGGACTTGTCTCTTCTTTTCTGCGGCATTGATCCTGTTTGTCTCACAGGTCATGGCACCTTTGTGAATGGAAGAGCGCCAGATGGAACGATTTGTTGCAGCTTGTTTCCAAATTTTTACGTTGATGAAAAATGCTTTTAGTGAGGCTTTCAGGGTGTCTTTAAAACGTTTTTTTGCCCACCCTGAGGCCGCTGTACATGCAGAAGTTCACCATAGAAGAGTTTTTTTGGCAGGTCTCTCGTCTTGCATTCGGACTACGTGCCATTTCCAACGAAGCTGAGATTGCCTTAGCAGTGTGAAGTTGCTGGGAAATCTTGCTATGGACAGTGCCACTGTGTCTGGAGTTTTGTCTCGCCATTTTATGCCGAGGATTTTCCTGAGGCTTGTTGTGTAAAAGTGGTTCAACTTCCTAGCATGGCGTTGATATACCGTCCACGTTTCACATGCATATAGCAGTGTGGGTGCACCACAGCCCTGTATACTTTCAGCTTTGTCTTGGTGGTTATGCCTTTTCTGTTCCAGACGTTGGGGTACAGCCTGCTAAAGGTGGAACTGGTTCTAACAATCCTGATATTCACCTCGTCATCGATAGTGACATTCTGGGATAGTGTACTGCCTAGGTAGGTGAACCGGTCCACTGTGTTGAGTTTTTGTCCATTGACCGTGATGTTTGGCTCAACGAAGGGTTTTCCGGGTGCTGGCTGATGAAGGACTTCACTCTTCTTTGTGCTGATCGTCAGACCAAAGTTTGTGCAGGCGCTGGAGAACAGGTTTACGTTGCGTTGCATGTCGGCTTCTGAGACAGCGTTGAGGGCACAGTCATCAGCAAACAGCAAGTCTCTGATGATGTCTGTCGTAACTTTGGTTTTTGCCTGGAGCGTCCGAAGGTTGAACAGTTTGCCATCTGTGCGGTATTTTAGATTGACACCAACCACCTTATCTCTGAAGGCATCGGTCAACATGGCTGAAAACATAGGGCTAAACAGAGTTGGTGCCAGAACGCAGCCTTGCTTGACCCCGTTCGTGACTGGGAAAGAGTCAGATGATTCTCCACTGTCTTGGACTCTGGCTTGCATTCCATCGTGGAATTGTTTCACCAAGATGATGAATTTCCTTGGACAACCGTACTTGGCCATGATCTTTCATAGACCCTCTTTACTGGCGGTGTCGAACGCCTTAGTGAGGTCCACATATGTAGAAAACAGGTCAGAGTTTTGCTCTTGACACTTTTCTTGCAGCTGCCTGGCAGCAAAAACCATGTCGATGGTTCCACTTTTTTTACGGAAACCATACTGACTTTCAGGCAGAAGACCTGGTTCAAGGTGGGCTGTGAGGCGGTTGAGCAGGATTCTGGAAAAAATCTTTCCTGCAATGGTTGTCACAGGCTTGTCTACTTCTTTTCCGCTTGTAGACATGTATAATGGAAGCATCTTTAAATTCTTGCGGAATCGTCTGTTTCTCTCACATCAATAGGTACAACTGGTGGAGCCTTTTAGTCAGGGCTGGTCCCCCCTCCTTGTAGACCTCAGCTGTATAGCGTCTGATTCAGGTGATTTGCCACTGGAAAGAAGACATATTGCTTCCTGGGTCTCGTGCAAGGTTGGAGGATCATCCAGTGTTTTGTTGGTGGGCACTTGGGCAAAACGATTGATGGCTTCGACGTTGATGTTGGAAGGGCAATTGAGGACGTTGTCGAAATGTTCGGCCCATCTCTCCAACATCTTCTCTTTGTCAGTAATGAGAGTGTAACCATCTGCGCTGAAGAGGGGATATGAGCCAGAAGACATGGGGCCATAAACTTCTTTCAAGGCGTTATAAAATTTTTTGTGGTCTTTCTTGTCTGCATAAGCCTGGATCTCGTCGGCTTTGTTACTCAGCCAATCGTCCTGCATCTTACGAAGTTTGAGCTGTACTGTTTTGCGTATGTCGATGTATGCATCTCTCCGTGTCGAGGACTTGGGGTTGGCGAGATAAGCTTGGTGGAAATGGTGTTTTTTTATCTAATAACTGCTTGATGACTTCACAGTTCTCGTCAAACCAGTCTTTGTGCTTCTTGATCTGGGGTCCCAGAGTCTCTGAAGCTGGGGTGGAAATTAACTCTCTAAGTGACGCCTAATCTTTTTCAACATTCTGGTTATTCGGAAAAGTGGATTCCAAACGATCTTCCAAAGCGTCCACAAAAAACTGCTTGCAGTTGGCACAATTGAGCTTGGCGATATTCAGCCGTTTGGGAACCTTTTTGCCTTGCAGGCGTCGTTTCGGCTGAATACGGATGTTGAGCTTGGTGATAATGAGACGGTGGTTTGTCCAGCATTCAGCACCACACACTGACTTAGTCACTCGTACATCTTGCCTGTTTTTCTTTCTCACGATGACGTGGTCGATAAGATGCCAGTGCTTTGAGCGAGGGTGCACAGTAAAAGGTATATACTTTATTAAATTTGTTGTCAGTTATTTTAATTTTCATATTAGTAAAATTCCAATTAACTTTTGTATAACTACTACTATTACTTTTACTACTACTACTACTACTACTACTACTACTACTACTACTACTACTACTACTACTACTACTTCTACTACTACTACTACTACTACTACTACTACTACTACTACTTCTCTTACTACTACTACTACTACTACTACTACTACTACTACTACTACTACTACTACTACTACTACTACTACTACTACTACTACTACTACTACTAATACTACTACTACTACTACTACTACTACTACTACTACTACTACTACTACTACTACTACTACTACTACTACTACTACTACTACTACTATTACTACTACTACTACTACTACTACTACTTCTACTACTACTACTATTACTACTACTACTACTACTACTACTACTACTACTACTACTACTACTACTACTACTACTACTACTATTATCAACAGAAACCTATGATCAACCTATGACAAAACAACATCATCTTCATCATCGCTATAAACGATGATTTACATAGAAATGGCAGTGTGCATAATTATCTTCATCATCTTCATCACGTGGTCATGTACTCGCCACCCTATCAGCGACCCATTTTTGTTTTTATTGTTTTTAAAACGTTTGAAACGTCTGTTATTTGTTCCTATCTTTCTAAATCAATAAAAATTAGAAAGCATTATCTTGATATTTATATTGTTTAAAAAACCTTACAAAAATTAATTTTAATCAAGTATTCAAATAAAAAATGAGTTAAATTTACATACTAATTCTTAGTCATCAAGACAACGAATACGAAAAGGTATATAAGGTTGATGACTATAACAATCAATCAAAAAAATTATATAGTGTTAAATAATTAGTATTGTATTAAAAAATTTATTAAATTTGAAAATTTAAAGTTCTTTCAATTATGTAATTAAAAAAAATATAGCCCGTTTTATTTATATAAAATTGTGATAAAAACCTATAAAAAATCCGTTTTTTATATAAAAAGTCCGTTTTATTTATTTAAAATTGTAAAACGAATCTATAAAAAAATCTGTTTTTTATATATAAAAAGTCCGTTTTATTCATTTAAAATTGTGAAACGAATCTATAAAAAATCCGTTTTTTATATAAAAAGTCCGTTTTATTTATACTAAAATTTAACAAGGAGACTTTTTCTCCAAGAGACTTTTTCTCCAAGAGGTTTTTTCTTCGGGAGGCTTTTTGTAGAAGGTATTTTATCCGAAGGCATTTTCTCCGAGAGGCTTTTGTCCGTTCCCCATCTATAGGCTGCTGGTTCTTTAGTAGAAAGATGGATCTACTGACTGCATTCAATTTACTAGTTTCTTCAGTCTATGGTCCACCTTACCACACTGATTCTTTATTCTAAGGTTGTCAACAAGAGTGTCAACGATCTCAGAAAAATGCTCCCTGATTTAGTACTCCATAGGAAAGGCTTTTTTTTTTTTTTTTTTTTTGTCTTTATTAATCACGGTTTGACAGACGCAGGCCATGTTACATGTTGCATAAGATAATAGTAGATAATTATAGGATACTGATGCTAATGATAATGGTTTAAAAAAAAAATACTACAAGACAAAGGATATGGTGAATAGGTAATAATAATTAAGTAGATAAATAAGTAATAAGAATCAGAGATGATAATATAAATATAAATGTAAACTATAGAATGTGAGATTTAAGAAGACGAGGGAGGAATGTTTTACTTTCAAGCGTAGTATATATAGGGATATTAAAATTGTGTTTACGGGGTCTTAAGTTATGAGTAGATTTTTTAAGGGGGGTAAGAAATTGTGAAGAACGTGGTCAGAGTTATTAGATATTTTAAAGAATAATTTGGTGTCTAAAGTGGTAAACATAGAAGTGATAGATGGGTAGAAAGAGGGAAGGTAGTTAAGTCTTATGAGTTTATTAATTAGGGACTGGAGTTGCTTAATGTGTGGCTGATTAGCAAAACCAGACCAAGAAGGAGCTGCATACTTAAGGTGAGAGATGATGAGGGACTCAGTGATGTCAAAGAGTTTGGCACCAAAGAGTCCATGGGAACGGATTGTTTTGATGGCATGAAAAGTTTGAAAGCATTTATTGATAATGTGATCTATGTGTGGTGAAATGTTAAGGGTGTCAGTGAATGTGATACCTAAGATAGTGAGTTTGTTAGTGCGTTGAATGGAAGGGTGTAAAGCTGGTGGTGTGATGCGTTTATAACTATTATGGACTATGAGTTCAAATGATTTTTTGAGGTTGAGTGAGAGATTACTGAGCTTGGCCCACTTAGAGAGGGATTCAAGCTCTGATTGGATGGTGTGGGTGTTAGATGATGGAATAATGAGATAGGTGTCGTCAGCGAATTTTAAAATATAATTAGAAGGGTGATAGGGTTGAAGTGAAGAGGCGTTGATTATAAAGGTAGATGGACCAAGAACTGAGCCTTGGACCACGCTAGAGTTGATGGGAAGGATACTAGAAAGTTGATTTAAATAAATGGTGGAATGTGATCGGTTGGAAAGGAATGAAATGAGAAGGTTATATATGTTGTCATCAAGAGGAAGAAGTGCAAGATTGGAGGCGAGGGTATGGTGATCAAGAGTGTCAAAGGCTTTAGTAAAGTCAAGAGCAATAAGGTGAACATGACTATTAGTTTTGAGAAGTGAAGTGATGGTAGACGTGATAGCAATTATGGCAGAAGTAGGAGAACCTGATGGGCGAAAGGCGAATTGATCTTTAAGAATAGGTATTACTGATGGGTGATTGAAGCAAGGGTATATATATTGAGAAACTATGATTTTTTCGAGAAGGCGTGATAATATTGGAGTGACTGAAATGGGGCGAAAGTCTTGAGGCGATATTGGATGTTTAGTTTTGGGGATGGGATGAATAATGCTGGATTTCCACTGAAGAGGAAAATAAGAAGTGTTAATGCAATTGTTGAAGATGATGGAAAGTGGAGTACTGATTATGGGTGCAATTAGTTGGAGATACCATTGTGGCAAGCCATCGGAGCCGGTACCAGTTGGGCATTTTATGGTGAGAAGATTAAATATGGTGATAGGGTTAACATGGTCTTGAGTATACAGTGCTGTTGATTTAAATGGAGGATGGACATAGGATGGGATTGTAGACGTGGAAGCAAAGTAATTGTTGAGGGAATCCGAATTCAAGGTAGAAGATCGATTTGACGATAGAGATGGAGCTCCCTTGCCTCTGAGTAGGTTTACTGTTTTCCACATGGCTTTGCTACCACGCCTACAATTCTTCAATGTGGAGTGATTGGTGTTGATGATTATGTTTTTGATACGAATGGTGATGGATGCGGCTAGTTGATGATGACCCTTGCGCATGTGGTGATTTTTCATGCGAAGAAGAGATTTGATGAAAGGGCTGATGAATGGTGGGTCAGATGACCTAGTGGTGATGGACTTAGTAGGGTAGTTATTATCAAGAATAGTAGTAAGGGTATTATAAAAAAAATCGATGGAGTCAGGTAAGTTGTCTAAGTTGATTGTTAAGTCTGTGGCTGAAAAGGAGTCGAGGCAAGTTTTATGTTGGGATGGATGACGTCGACGAAATGTATGGGTTTGACGGGTGATGGGTTTATTAGATGTATTTTTGTTTATTAAGGGATGAATGGACACACCAAGGTGTTTGGTGGTGGTGTGAGAGATGTATGTTTGTGAGATGTAGAGGTTGTTGTTAATGTTGGATCCATACACACGGTCAAGGTTGTGTCCTAGGTGAGTGGGGCCGTAGAAGATAGTTTGGAGGCCAGTGTGTAGAATTTTTTGGTGTGACAGTTGGTTGAAGTCACCACCAATGATGAACCTAGAGTCATTGTCCAACATGGAATTGGACAACTCATCAATGTAGTCCATCAAGGTGGACTCTAGGTAAGTATGTTTTGGAGGGTGATAGATGCCGCATATGTGGTGGGGGATGTTGTTGAATATGCACTTGAGGCATAGTACCTCAAGTGCATTGTCATTATTCGGAGGTGATGGGGTTATAATATGAGTGGGGATGTCTTGTTTGATGTAGATCATGACCCCTCCCCCTCGCCTGGCGATGCGGTCGTGCCTAAAGCACACATAGCCCTTGATTGCCACAAGTGCATCGCTGTGGTGGGGCTTGAGCCATGTCTCGGTGATGATGATGATGTCTGGATGAAGATGAAAAACATCACAGCGAAGGTGTTCAATGGCATGAGGTTTGACGATGCTGGTGATGTTGAGGATGTAGATGGAAGGAGGATGATACACATTTTTGGTCCTAGGTGGGTTTTTAAATGTAGTTAAGGGAATATTGATGAGGTTGCTGGTATTGGATCTGTTAAGGTTACAGCTGAAGGGTTCAGCTTGTTGACGACTAGAGATTATTGTTGAAATAGGTCGAGGATGATCAGGATTCCAAATGTTATTCTTAAAGAGAATTTTCCTAGTGGATCTAACGATGTGAGTTGATGAAGGGGAGAATTGCAAATTGTAAAGCTGATTAGAGGAATATTTAAGCATAGAAGTATATTTAGGTAATAATTAAATAGTTATTAGAACTTTAGAACGTTATAAAAGTTGACTTTTATTATATTGAGTTAGGTCAAAACTATGTGCTAATCACGATAGCGATATGATTATTAGAATATAAAACGGAGAAAGTTGAAAATTATAAAAAAATGCGTAAACTAAAATTATAAAACTTTCTATTGAAATAAAATTTATAAAGAACACGTATATACGCTAAAATTAGGAAAATAAACTAAACATTCAAAATGGCGTACACGTTATAAACGCAAGCTACTTCATTAATGTCCTAGTTTTTCTTCTGCTTATCTAAAACCATCTTGAGATGAGCTGCATGAGAGAAGCTAGCTCATAGAGTTACTCCAAGTGCTCAACTGGTGACTTTGACACCAATTGCACATTCAAGCAGAGAAAAATTAGCAAGAAAACTTTAAACAAGGAAGTTCCATAACTTCTCTGGCTAGACAAGCTAGGCGATTGTTTATCTGTGGGTTCTGGTCTGAGCACTCAGTGAGATCACTGAAGTGGTGAACAAGGACTACTGCTTTTGAAAAGAAACCCAAATTTGATGTTTTTGTAAAAAAATAAGAAGCCCCCTTTATTATTTTTGGATCTCCGCGCTTGGAGACCCCCACCTTCATACAAACATATACTCATATAGTTTGATTGGCCCAGCACTGTTTAGTATGCATGCATTCGATTGGTCCACCAAACATAAAATAAACATACACACAAGCACACATCCATAAAAATTATTAAAAACAAGTTTCCAATGTTTAAATAGCTGTATGGTAAAAAAACGGTAATGCTAATAGGCAAAATAAAATACTTTACGTTTTGCCTATGACTTTTAGTGCTTTGACCAATATTGTGCCACAACTTTTTTACTGAACAATTTCACATAATATTTTTAAATTTATAAAAAAAAATTTCACTAGTAATATGGTGACAAATATTTTATAAATTTAAAATATTCTATTTTACCAATTATTAAGTATTTCACGTAAAAGATAGTGCATCAATTATTTTTCTTCTCAAAAACCATCCCACTGAGAGAGTATGTTCTTTCCTTATTGAATAAGACTTATTCATTCTCACTCATTCAACAACAACAAAATTTAAAGGGCTAGAAGAGATTTGAGCTAAAGAAAACCAAGCCCATCCCATGTGCACCAGCAGAAGCAGAAGAGGCCAGTCAAGAGAATGGAGCAGCCTATGGCCTGTTGGGTTTTGAAGCGACTTGCCCACTAACAGTGAAATAGGTCTTTTTTTCAACATTATGACACTGTTTTATAATTTTTTCAAACCCATTATCAACTCAATTTAACCACCTATTTTGTATCATGGTAGCTGACATTGATAAAAAGATTTAAAATAAAACATGGCAGGACTATCCAAGAAGAAATATTCTGACTGCTGATAGGCAAAAAAAAATAATTTAAAATTATGAAACATTTACCCACTTATTATTAGTAAAACATGCTGATGACTTTAAGTCCTCTGACCAATATTGTGCTAACATTTTTTTAGTTTAGTTTAGTTTAGGGAGTTAAACCACGCAGATCTTTTGACCTCTATAATGGTTTAAAAAAAACAACAACAAAAAACAAAAAAACACATATATATCTAATAATAATTATTATATAAAAAATATATATATTTATGTTTATGTATATAAATTATTTTTTACAATTATGTCATAGTCGCACTATGGGATGGTTTTCCCAGTATTTATCTAATTTTATTTTAAATTTATCTGTTTTTTCAGCTTTTACGATATCATCAGGCAAGCTATTCCAAACTGTTACCACTCTATGTGTATTAAAAAATTTTCTTCTTATCCGAGGACTTTTTATCCGGAGGACCTTTTATCCAAGAACCGTTTTTTGGATAATTTTAGTGACTCTCCTCTTGATTGCCTTGTATTTAGTGAACAATTTCACAAAATATTTTTACATTTTTAACATTTCGAGTTTAATAAAGTGTTAAAAACTTAATTTTTAAACGACATGTGAACAGATTTGAATTTGTTAAAGCTGCAAAGGATATGCTGCAAATTAGAGCAATAAATCATTTCGATGCATTTATTTCGACTGATTATTTCAATCTTATATTTTTGTATAAACGTGGGGGTCTCTAAGCACGAAGATCCTTATTTTGGATCTGTTTTACATTTCTGCCGCAAACAACTGGAATATCGCTCATTCAATTCCTATTGGTTGGAAAAAAATATAGCAAAAATTTGTTTGTATAATGTTGAAAATAAACGGACTTAGTTTTTAATGCATCAAATTCTTAGACGATTTTCGACAATTATTTTTACATTTTCTATAAACGGACTTAAAGTGGTTAAATGATTTTTTAAAGGTCTCAGTTATCATATTTGTATTCTATTTTATTTATTAAAAATATTTTAAGTTGAATAAATTGATTGAAAACAATTGAATAATTGAAATACAAACAAAAAATTATTTAGTTTTACTTAGATGCACTTTTACTTTTTCGTTTGTAGTCTTAATTCTTGAGTACGCTGTGAAAAATGAATATCCAAACTATTTCAAATTTTGACAAAGAGACAGCCATAAGGTTTTTGCAGAGACACGGAGTGTTACACAGAGTTCGATTATGCAAAAATAATCATCAAATGAATCTAACACAAGAAAGGTGGAGCTGCAGTAAAGCTCAGTGCAGGCAAAAAATTTCTCTCCGCAAAGGTACTTGGTTGGAGAACTCCAACTTGGAATTTAGGAAAATTATATTACTTTTTTATAGTTGAGCAACCAACCAAAGTACCACAAAGTTTTGCCTTAAGGAGATAGGCATTAGTCGCAAGACATCTGTGGACTGGAAGAACTTTATTCGCGAAGTCTGCGTTTGGAGGATGGTGAAGACTCCAACAATATTAGAGGGACCAGGTCTACACGTCGAGATTGACAAGACCCTCATCTCTCGTCGCAAGCACCACAAAGGCAGAATCCTTCCTCAGCAATGGGTCTTTGGAGGGATATGCAGAGAGACTAAAGAAGTGTTTCTCTATGCAGTGCCGGATCAGACTGCAGACACTCTGCTGGGTGCCATCAAGGCCTGCATTGCTCCCGGCTCAATCATTCTCTCAGACATGTGGACTTTATATAGCAGAATAGAAGAGATTGATGGAATGGGTTATAGGCACATGACTGTGAATCATTCCACTAACTTTGTTGACCCTACTACTGGAGCCCACACACAGACTATCGAGAGTTTGTGGAACAAGCTGAAAAGAAGAAATAAGAAAGAAGCAGGAACTGCTAGAAGTCTGCTGGACAGCTATCTAGCAGAGTTTATGTGGAGACAGAAAAATAAGAATAATGATCATTTTATTAATATTTTGAAAGACATAAGTGAGTTTGATCTTAAATATTAAGTTAATTGAATATTTAAAAATTACTTTTATTACTATTTTAAAAGACTGTTTATGAATTTGATCATGCATATTAAGTTATTTAATTATAAACAATTACTTTTTTATTAGTATTTTAAGACTGTTTTGTAAGTTTGATCCTATACATTAAGTTAATCAAATATGATACAATGACTTTTTTATTAATATTAAAGATTGTTTTGTGAGTTTGATTTTAAGTTAAATAAATAATTATTGTTTATACATAATAAAGATACAAGTGTTCTTTTACTCTTAAATTATATATATATATATATAAATAAAATGTAATTTTCAAAGGTCTCAGTCTTTAGTCTTTATAGTGCCTTTGTCTCGACACTTCATATCCTTTTCTTCTTCATCTCTCCCTTTTCCTTCTCTCCCTCTGTCTCCAGATTGCCCCCACACTTCTCAGCACCACTTCTTCCATCCTCCGATCCTCCTCCTGGTAACCAAAGACCCCTTCCATCGGGTCCTGTTTTCCACGCTCCCTTCTCCAAACCGTCAGCCATTCTTCTCTCCACTCTTCATACAACCCACACTCCAGCAAAACGTGCCTCTCATTCTCTTCTTCCCCACAAACACACTTCCTATCCTCCTTCTCATACTTCCAGCGCACAATTTCATTATTCCTTACCGTCAAGCTATCCCCCCTACACATCATCCTAACTTTCGCTTCATCTGAACCATCTACATATTTTTCCAACTTCCTGCTTTCTGACTTCTCCTCACGGTATCTTTACAGTCTTTCACTTTCCTGTATCTTATTCCCCCATTCTCCCCTTCCCCTTTGTTGGATCCTCTTTACTAGTTCCCTTCCCCCCATCCCTCCGACCTCCTTTTCTGAAACGCCCATCATAAACACTCCTGCTCGTGCGCCTTTTCCTCCACTTACCATTCTGCTCATAACCTCCACATCCAATTTTTTCCTAAGTTGGCTACACCTTTCCATCATTTAGATTTCTTACCCATCTCCTCTACACATGCTCTACCTACTCTTCCTACTATATCTTTCCCCTCTAATGTCCTAATCACAAAGTCTGTCATGACCTTAGCCTCTCTTTCCCAGAATGTACTCCATGCTGTTTCACCATGTACTACGACATTTCTTACACTAGTCTCTACCCCCCATATCCATCTCCCAAACTTAGTCTGCAAAACCTCTAACTTCTTTCTCTCCTTAGCTGACCAACCAACTTCCTTCCCATAACCCTCCATTTATCTGCCTCTGACCTGAATTCAATTATCACAGGCCTGCACCCACTTTCCATGTTTTCTTTCTCTCTCATTCTTTCAACTAATACTGGTTCTATTGCCTTCTGAGTAATGACTCTGATTATCTCTTTCACCTTGACATCATCCTCCTTCCCCTCTTTCTTCAACCCGAACATAATTATCCTCTTCTTCCTTGTCTCCTCCTTCTGACTTCTCATCACCTCCGTCTTCACCTCTTTCATCAAGTTGGCTCTCAGCTCCTCTTCTACCTCGGTTCTTTGAATTTTCACTTCTTCCCTCAAATTTTTCTTCAATACATCTGCTTTCTTTTTTTTTTCCTCTTCATTCTTTTGGTACTCTTTTCCTTCCAGCTCCATACTTCTAACCTTGCTTTCAGCCTCTATCGCTCTTTTTTTCAACTTCACATTTTTTTCTTCACCTCTTCTATCACCTTCACCATACACATTCCACACAAGAAACTTTTTTCATCCTTCGCTCTCTCCTTTAAAACCCTCAGCGCCTGCCATGCCTCACATTCCTCCCCTTCGCATTGGATGAAGATCTTTTCAAACCCCTCCCACTTTTTGTCTTTATCCATTTTTTTTCCTTTACTTGCCATTTATTTTTTATTGTGAAAAGTTTATATTACAAAATTATACTTTTTCAAGTCCGTTTATTTTCAAAATTATGCAAATAAATTTTATGTATATTTTGTTCCAACCAATAGGAATTGAGTAGCCGATATTATAGTTTGTTTGCGGCAGAAATGTAAAACAGATCCCTTATTTTTAGTGAAATATTTGGCTTTATTAAAATTTAATAACTAATTTTATTAATTAAGTTTATTAATTAAATAATCTAACTGTTAGATTATTCGGGATACTTTGGAAATCGTACTCGGAAGCATAGACATAGCAATATAAAAACAGCTGATGGCAATGTTTATTTATTTCTTGAATCATCTGATTGTTAGTTTCTAACAATAACAAATAGCGGCCATGTTATTTTAGATTTCGGCAAACTATCCGAGGCGAGATATATCGTAAAATGAACAATAACTGAGACTTATTTTACTTCTTTTTTTACATATTTTTTAAAAAGTTATATGATAGTTCACGATATATACTTAGGCAAACTATCTGAGGCGAGATATATCGTAATATGAACAATAAATGAGGCTTTTTTACTTCTTTTACGAATAATTTTTTGAGTAATTAATAATAATTTTACTCAGTAATGTCAAATCTGGTATATATTTCGGCAATCTATCTGAGGCGAGTAATATCGTTAAATGAAAAATAAATAAGACTTTTTTACTTCTTTTATGAATACTTTTTTGAGTAATTAATAATAATTTTACTCAGTAATGTCAAATCTGTTCACATTGAAATTAAAATTCACAAAAAATAAGTCAAAAGATCTGCGTGGTTTTTAACTCTCTAAACTAAAATAATAGGAGAAAAAAATCTTATTAAGTTAAATTATTTTATTTTGCGTGTTAGCAATACCGTTTTATAACCATACAGCGATTTAAACATAGGAAATTTGTCTATGTCAATCGTTAATCTCATTTGCATAAATTATGAGTACGATTTTCAAAGTAAACCGATTTTTCTAACTAGATTCTAACGGGATACTTTGGAAACCGTACTCGGAAGCATAGACAGAGCAATATAAAAACAGCTGATGGCAATTTATATTTATTTCTTGATTCAGCTGATGTTTGGTTTCTAACAATAACAAGAAGCGGCCATATTATTTTAGATTTCAGCAAACTATCCGAGGCGAGATATATCGTAAAATGAACAATAGCTTCTTTTACTTCTTTTTTTTAATACATATTTTAAAACAAAGTTATATGATAGTTCACGATATATATTTCGGCAAACTATCTGAGGCGAGATATATCGTAAATGAGGCTTCTTTACTTCTTTTACGAATAACTTTTTGAGTAATTAATAATAATTTTACTCAGTAATGTCAAATCTGGTATATATTTCAGCAAACTATCTGAGGTGAGATATATCGTAAAATAAACAATAAAGAAGGCTTCTTTACTTCTTTTATGAATACTTTTTCGAGTAATTATTAATAATTTTATTCATAATGTCAAATCTGTTCACATTACAATTATTCAATTTGTTATTCCTATTTATATACATAAACAATGACCGAGTCCATCGTAATCCTAACAAATAGGTGAAACCACTTTATTTAACTAAAAAATATTATAAAAGTTTAGAATTATTATACTAAATTGTTTAATAAAAAGTTTTAGCTTTATATTTTTGGTCAGAGCAATAAAAGTCATCAGCAAAATGTTTTACTAGTAATATTATAGAAGTCAAAAGATCTGCGTGGTTTTTAACTCTTTAAACTAAACTAATGAGAAAAAATATATTAATTTAAAGTATTTTGTTTTGCCTGTTAGCAATACCGTTTTATTACCATACAGCTATTTAAACGTTGGAAATTTGTCTACATCAATTGTTAATCTCATTAGCATAAGTTATGAGTACAGTTTCCAAACTAAACCGATTCTAACAGCACCAAGTTACGTAGTTAAGGGGCGGAGTTTAAAGATTTTTTAACAACTAAAAGTAATTTTTTAAAATGGGGAAAAGAAATTTACTAAATGATTTTTTAAATAATTTAAGAATTAAATTGACATAGTTTGATCATTTAAATAGTAGAGTTTAATAATTCGAAAAAATAGTTTTAGTTAAATATGCAGACTGTAGTTTTTATTTTTAGTACTAGTTACAGCTAGACTAAGTTAAATTTTATAATTAAAATAAGCATTCAAACCATTGCTTCCTTTGAAAAGAGGAACGTTGCACAACAATTGTCACATTAGGACTAGTTTATTTAATACATTAACCTAATAATTCTAATGATTAAAAAACTCATATAAAGCATACCAAATATAAAATAATAAGTGGAGGTTGCACAAGATGAATTGATTTTTACAAGAAGCCTCGTGGCTCAATTGTATAACCAATAACGTAAGTTAAAATTTACCTAGCCTATGATTTACCCCAAACATGAAAACTCAAAGATATCATCTTGAGCAACTGGGTTGCAAGATGGAATGCTTAGTTGCCTAGGATGAAATCATATTTTATGTCACAAAAATTGTATTCTAACATTTTACTTATTATCAGAATTTCTTAATTATCTAAAGAAATACTTTTTTCCGCTCACTCAACACTGATCATTCAAAAAATCAGTAAAGATGATTTCAGAGATGTGCTGCTCATTAATATTTCAATAGGACAGCATAGGTAGGATGTTAAATTATAAATAACCAGAGACCGACCGAAAATCGGTCCAGTTTCGATTTCGTTTCGGCCGAATCTAAATTTACAATTTCGGTTTCGATCAAAACTTATTTATAAGTTTCGGCTCAATTTCGGTTTCGGCCAAAATTGATCTCTTATTGGTCAAAAAACCTATGTTTTTTTATATTTAGTTTTAATGTTATATCTGTGTATCCTCAATCGAACTCGAACTATTAGATATCTATTCGATATCGTAGTTGATTTATTTAGGGTGACATAAAACTAATTGTTCGAATAACATATACAAGCTTCTGATAAAAATGATAATCTTATAAAACTTCACTGGCTTCCTATTGATTTTCGAATATCCTTTAAAATATCCATCACTACATTCAAAATTCTTCAAACTTCAATATCGTTATATCTCAGCAAACTCATAACTAACAAAACATCAAACAAACAACTGCGTTCATCTTCATCTCTTCTACTCAACCAAGAAGCCACTACAAACAACATCTCAAAAAGAGCAATCCGTCACGCAGCTCCAACAACTTGGAATGCCCTTCCACCTGCACTTCGCAACATCAACTAATTTTCGACTTTCAAAGCCAAACTGAAAACTCATTATTTTAACTTAGCTTATCCCTCATAATAATTACTTCATGCTAATATTTGCTTTCTTTTTATAACATTACTTCTATAATTATGTTTATTTCTTTATTGCATTACGACGTAGTGAGAGCGCTTCAGTTGCGTTCCCGGGCGCTATACAAAAACGGCAATTATTATTATTATTATTCTGGAAAAACAACTGATGCAGATGAAAGCAGCCCTTCGAGATGCAATAGACAAACGGTTTGAATTTGTCGAACAAATATGATTGCAGCTTCAAAGACATGTATTTTGACGATTTCGAAAAGGAAGAAGAAAAAAAGAAGTTTTTAACTTTATCAAACCAAACTTTGTTGCAGGAGAATTCCATCAACCAGGCTGAACAAATACTAGAAAATAACGTTTTGAACAGTTGGATTCATTATCCTTATGGATTATTCACGACAGAGTTAACCTCCCCAACCAAAACAACGATGTAGCCGCCAAGAAGAAGCCTGAAAACGAATTCCAAATGCAGGCGCATCTTAAGGAGCCTAAGATCAATAGAACATTCAACATTTTTTGCGTATTGCCATTGCAGTCAATATTCATGTCTTGAGTCTGCTGCCCGAAAATACTTATCTGCACCCCCAAGTTTCTTCAAATAATGCAAACCTCTAGTTTAAACTCTATTGAAACTAATGAGGCGAAAGTTTACATCTATTCAAATTTGAGATATAGCTATAAATAGAACATACTTGTGTCAAAGCAAATAAATACTAACAGTTTTTTCATTTAATTAAATTTTTTTTATTGGTTTTTATTAATTTCCAATAGTCTATTTAGAATATAAACTTTATATAGTCGATTATATTGTACATAGTCTATATAGATTTATCATCTTCCGAGATGGACGAATGCCAGAGACAGATTTATCAATGACTATAATCTTCGTCAACCTTTTATTCATGTTTCATCCTAAGCAACTATGACCATGCTGCACATTCATGGTTACAACAGACTATCACTCAATTATTAATTATACTACTTTCAATTACTAAAATAAAAATTATGCTCTTCCGAATGTGAGGAAAAAACAGCGAAAAGTTATCTCCCAACTTTTTAAGTATTCTTTTGGAAGTCAGTTTTTCAATTATTATAATTGAATGAAAAAACTTTAAGAAACTAAATCAGCATAAAAATGTGCTTTTAAGACGGATGCATAAATATAAATTTAATTTTTTTTATACATCGCATAGTTGTAAGTAGGCTTAGGAACCAGTACATCTTGAGCAACCTCCTCCTAATAATAAATCTTCTTTAGCTTTGGCTCGACCTCACTCCTTGTCCTGTTGATGTGCTTTTTTCAGTTCTCTGTAGCTCTCTTTCTACTTGCCAGGCCGTCTGTAGATTTTCCCTCCTCAACTTGTAGGACATGACTGAGTTGGGGTTGAGCTGCAAGGACTGGCAATAGCGAGTTTGGACGTTGCAGACGCACATATATGCTGGGTCGCAAGGTATAAAGGCTCATGTCTTTCATCTCCCATGATAAAGAAGACTTTCTCTACGGTTTAAAAACTCCATTCTGTTCTATCTCCAAGCCACTTTTCGAGCTCTCCATATCTGTTTCTTGTTCTTTTTACTCTTCAGGCTTGGCATTCTCATGACAGTGTGATTGACCTTCGCAGCATCTTTTTTCCATAGTCAGAAAGATAGAAAATGAAAAAGTCACGCTGACATGTCTTTAAAAACGTCTATAGCAGCTCCAGGTCTTTCTTTTTCATAATTGAGACGGAGATTTAAGCGCCGATAAATTCAAGAATTCTAAAAACAATTTAAAATTTAGATTTAGATTCCGAATTGTTATTATAAATTTATATTATAAAAGAATTAACTTAAATATGCAAAAAAGAATTGTTAATCTAAATAAAACTAAGAGAATTTTAAAAAGCCCGGACTGGTGTCTACTAAAGGATTATTTACTATTTATTTAAGCTCCACCCCTAAATAAGTAACTCCAGCCTTTGTTGGTGGTGTTAGATTATTTAATAAGACCCGAAATATTAACCTAAAAAACATCTTGCTAGGGGATAGGGGGCAAAACAGGAACAATCGAGAACGTGGAAATTCTAATCGTCCACTTGGAATATGGTTTATTAGATTTATTCATGAGTATTTAATATTATTCTATCAAATGAACTAAATGAAAAAGATTAAAAAAACTATGTTAAACAAAATGAACTATATTTAAAGTTTTACATCCCTTCCAATCCAATCCCACTAACTTTTATTTCCGTTTTTTTTCGTTTCTGATTTGAAAGTTGATTCCCATTCCCGTTTTTAATCTTGATTCCCGTTCCGTCACGAAAACTTATCCCCGCTTTACGAATTTTCCCGTTCCCGCGGAAGTCCGGTGGGTACCCGGATTTTAGACAACATTTTTCATCATATCAAATATTTTTTTGCATTTAGAATCAATTGATTGTATTGAGAAAAGAAAATTATAAAAATAAATAAAGTTAAAAATCGAAAAAAATGGGTTAATAAACCGAAAGAAATTAATAAATAAAGTGAAAGAAATTTAAATATTTGTAAATAAAATCAAATATTAGAAATTAAAATAAAAAATTTGCAAAAAATATTAAATATTTGCAAAAAATATTAAATATTTGCAAAAAATGTTAAATATTTGCAAAAAATATTAAATATTTGCAAAAAATATTAAACATTTGCAAAAAATATTAAATATTTGCAAAAAATATTGAATATTTGCAAAATAGAATTATCGCTAATTAAAATTACGAATAATTCGCGAAATAAATTAAATATTTGCAACAACAAAATAGAATTATCGCTAATTAAAATTAAGAATAATTCTTGGAATAAATCAAATATGTTCAAACGTAAACGTGGTTTATAAATAACCAAAACAACTTTCAACAGAAAGTAAAAACATATATCAATAATTACATCAAAACAGAATAAATAAATTAGCAAATCTTAACCAGAATCTTTAATACATTCACTATCTGAACGTGCCTTCTCCCATTTTTCCACGAGCACCTTTTTCAAATTCAGTCACCCTCTTTACCTCCATCCTCAGGAGCAGTTTTACCATCATCCAGGTCCATTTTGCCTGGAACACCGAGGTCTTCTTTGCGGGCAGTTTTGCTTTTCAGACTGTCAGTGTCGGTTTAGAATATTAAAGACAATATAATTTATTTAAGTGCATTATGCACTAACAAAGCATTGATTTAAGATCTTTAATGGCTTCAATAGTACAAAGTGAAAACACTTAGTTTGTATTTTTTCATGAAGTGACTTGATGAGGATTACGGGCTATAAATAGAAGCAGTATTCATAAAAGACAGAATTAAAGTGAAACAAACAAGTGAATGATGGAGATGACCACTTTGAAGGAAAGTATGCCAACGGTGTAACAAACACACAGTATGATGCAGCTCAAGTACATGCTTTCTGTGCCTAGGTAACGTGGTGGCGGAGAGTGAAATTCAGTTGGACAACAAAGGTTGTTTTTACAGAAGTGATGAGACATCATCGTTGTCAACATTTAGAATCATTCAACTCACACGACTTCTTGGGTTCGTTAGAACTACCTGTTCTTTGGTATGGCGTTATAACTTCCAAGTTCACATCTGGTCCTTCCGGCAAAAACTGACTACCAGAAGCTATGTTTCATTTTAAACTTTTTTTTAGTATTTAAAAAGTAATGTCAATACGTGAAAATGTGCACTAGTTACCAAGAAGTCATAAAAAAATCAGTACGTGAAGAGTCTCTTTTTTCCCTGTTTTTGATATCATACTTGTTCTGGCTGTGATGAATATATTGTGTGTGCTTTTTGGAAGCATCTGAAAGTTGAAAAACATTTGATGTTGAATTAGTTGTCACAATTACTTATGAGCAGCTAAAAGCTCACTAGTGACTGCAGCAAGACAGCGTTTGTTGGAATGTTTCATATAGTAAAACAGCGTATTGTTGCTTCTTGACTTTGATGCAAGACTTACTATGAGCCAGCAATCAAAGTAAATTGTACTGGATGCATGAACTCCTGAGAAAGATAATACTATTAAGGCCTTTTTTGATTACTACATTTATGAAGAGTTTATAAGGTATATCCACAAGATATGTAAAAGCGCTATCATTCAATTCCTTAAACAATGATCACAAACCAATGCAGGTGTCATCGAGGTATTGGCAGAGTTGCAAGCATTGCTTCAAGCTTTTTGCTTGAGTGCCAGGCACTGCATGGTCATGAGTTACTTCCACACCAGTGCTGTTCATCCAAAGAGAAGGACACATTTCTATTTGTAAAAATTATAATTGCATTTTTAGAATTATTTCATTAGAATTATTTCATTAGAATTATTTCATTAGAATTATTTCATTAGAATTATTTCATTAGAATTATTTCATTAGAATTATTTCATTAGAATTATTTCATTAGAATTATTTCATTAGAATTATTTCATTAGAATTATTTCATTAGAATTATTTCATTAGAATTATTTCATTAGAATTATTTCATTAGAATTATTTCATTAGAATTATTTCATTAGAATTATTTCATTAGAATTATTTCATTAGAATTATTTCATTAGAATTATTTCATTAGAATTATTTCATTAGAATTATTTCATTAGAATTATTTCATTAGAATTATTTCATTAGAATTATTTCATTAGAATTATTTCATTAGAATTATTTCATTAGAATTATTTCATTAGAATTATTTCATTAGAATTATTTCATTAGAATTATTTCATTAGAATTATTTCATTAGAATTATTTCATTAGAATTATTTCATTAGAATTATTTCATTAGAATTATTTCATTAGAATTATTTCATTAGAATTATTTCATTAGAATTATTTCATTAGAATTATTTCATTAGAATTATTTCATTAGAATTATTTCATTAGAATTATTTCATTAGAATTATTTCATTAGAATTATTTCATTAGAATTATTTCATTAGAATTATTTCATTAGAATTATTTCATTAGAATTATTTCATTAGAATTATTTCATTAGAATTATTTCATTAGAATTATTTCATTAGAATTATTTCATTAGAATTATTTCATTAGAATTATTTCATTAGAATTATTTCATTAGAATTATTTCATTAGAATTATTTCATTAGAATTATTTCATTAGAATTATTTCATTAGAATTATTTCATTAGAATTATTTCATTAGAATTATTTCATTAGAATTATTTCATTAGAATTATTTCATTAGAATTATTTCATTAGAATTATTTCATTAGAATTATTTCATTAGAATTATTTCATTAGAATTATTTCATTAGAATTATTTCATTAGAATTATTTCATTAGAATTATTTCATTAGAATTATTTCATTAGAATTATTTCATTAGAATTATTTCATTAGAATTATTTCATTAGAATTATTTCATTAGAATTATTTCATTAGAATTATTTCATTAGAATTATTTCATTAGAATTATTTCATTAGAATTATTTCATTAGAATTATTTCATTAGAATTATTTCATTAGAATTATTTCATTAGAATTATTTCATTAGAATTATTTCATTAGAATTATTTCATTAGAATTATTTCATTAGAATTATTTCATTAGAATTATTTCATTAGAATTATTTCATTAGAATTATTTCATTAGAATTATTTCATTAGAATTATTTCATTAGAATTATTTCATTAGAATTATTTCATTAGAATTATTTCATTAGAATTATTTCATTAGAATTATTTCATTAGAATTATTTCATTAGAATTATTTCATTAGAATTATTTCATTAGAATTATTTCATTAGAATTATTTCATTAGAATTATTTCATTAGAATTATTTCATTAAAATTATTTCATTAAAATTATTTCATTAGAATTATTTCATTAGAATTATTTCATTAGAATTATTTCATTAGAATTATTTCATTAGAATTATTTCATTAGAATTATTTCATTAGAATTATTTCATTAGAATTATTTCATTAGAATTATTTCATTAGAATTATTTCATTAGAATTATTTCATTAGAATTATTTCATTAGAATTATTTCATTAGAATTATTTCATTAGAATTATTTCATTAGAATTATTTCATTAGAATTATTTCATTAGAATTATTTCATTAGAATTATTTCATTAGAATTATTTCATTAGAATTATTTCATTAGAATTATTTCATTAGAATTATTTCATTAGAATTATTTCATTAGAATTATTTCATTAGAATTATTTCATTAGAATTATTTCATTAGAATTATTTCATTAGAATTATTTCATTAGAATTATTTCATTAGAATTATTTCATTAGAATTATTTCATTAGAATTATTTCATTAGAATTATTTCATTAGAATTATTTCATTAGAATTATTTCATTAGAATTATTTCATTAGAATTATTTCATTAGAATTATTTCATTAGAATTATTTCATTAGAATTATTTCATTAGAATTATTTCATTAGAATTATTTCATTAGAATTATTTCATTAGAATTATTTCATTAGAATTATTTCATTAGAATTATTTCATTAGAATTATTTCATTAGAATTATTTCATTAGAATTATTTCATTAGAATTATTTCATTAAAATTATTTCATTAAAATTATTTCATTAAAATTATTTCATTAGAATTATTTCATTAGAATTATTTCATTAGAATTATTTCATTAGAATTATTTCATTAGAATTATTTCATTAGAATTATTTCATTAGAATTATTTCATTAGAATTATTTCATTAGAATTATTTCATTAGAATTATTTCATTAGAATTATTTCATTAGAATTATTTCATTAGAATTATTTCATTAGAATTATTTCATTAGAATTATTTCATTAGAATTATTTCATTAGAATTATTTCATTAGAATTATTTCATTAGAATTATTTCATTAGAATTATTTCATTAGAATTATTTCATTAGAATTATTTCATTAGAATTATTTCATTAGAATTATTTCATTAGAATTATTTCATTAGAATTATTTCATTAAAATTATTTCATTAAAATTATTTCATTAGAATTATTTCATTAGAATTATTTCATTAGAATTATTTCATTAGAATTATTTCATTAGAATTATTTCATTAGAATTATTTCATTAGAATTATTTCATTAGAATTATTTCATTAGAATTATTTCATTAGAATTATTTCATTAGAATTATTTCATTAGAATTATTTCATTAGAATTATTTCATTAGAATTATTTCATTAGAATTATTTCATTAGAATTATTTCATTAGAATTATTTCATTAGAATTATTTCATTAGAATTATTTCATTAGAATTATTTCATTAGAATTATTTCATTAGAATTATTTCATTAGAATTATTTCATTAGAATTATTTCATTAGAATTATTTCATTAGAATTATTTCATTAGAATTAGTTCATTAGAATTATTTCATTAGAATTATTTCATTAGAATTATTTCATTAGAATTATTTCATTTTGGCAGCCGCTCAAATTTGTGAAATAAATGGTTTTATGTATAGTATTCTAAAATGTTGAATCTAAATAAAAATTAAATATTATTAATTAGAATGTTTTTGTGTGAATGTTGGTCGTTTTGAGTCTGTCAAGGAATGGCCGCGGCAAACTAAGATACAATACAATTCAATACAACGACGAGTATTATTAACGTGGCGTAAACCCGGACGGGCTTCAAGACCACTAAGATGGCCAAAGCAAATCAAGATGGCTGCAGGGAACCAAATGAGCTGCAATAAAAAGATAAAACTTTACACAACGACAACAGTTCCAGTGTTTGTAAGGACTTCTTCTTCACCCCTTGCCGCAGCCTCAGCACCAGTGGCAAGAAGATAGAGAAAAATTATGATTGAGTTTTGTGGTGGTCATGAAGATGATGTGTTGATGTTTATGCTGTAGTGGGAATGTTGATACTGTGATGATGATTACATTTTGTATTGATAAAGATAATAATTCTGGCAATGATGATCGTGGTGATGTGGATGAGGTTGGTTTGTTGAAATCGATTGTTTGTTTTTGTTTATTTTTTTTTCAAATGTATATATATTAGGGGGGGGGGGGCATGAGTAGGAAAAAAATATAAAAATTGAAAATTCGTTACGTCCACTTGGAATATGGTTGACTATGTTTTTTCATTTATATTTGATATTGGAAAATGATACTTTTGATGATATCCAAAAAACTATATAAAAGATTTAGGTTTAAGCCTCAGCGTTTTCAAGTAGAAAGAAATAATCAGATAATTTAATTTACTTAATTTAATTTAATTTTACGATAATAAGGTTACTTAATATAATACTTAAAATATATGTGCCACCCACACTACACTTGGCTTAAGCAGTGGCATGAACAAAGTTCTTCAATTGTTTGAAACGAATAAAAAAATATATCAGGTTTTAAAAAGTTTTATGGTGAAAACAAACGTTCATACAAAAAATTTAAGTGAATTTGGACATGCACTTGACAGGTGCCTTCAGCTGGTGGCTCCTGAGCTCAGCCAAACCCTAAAACCGATTCAATGAGTTTCTCCTCTACCATGAGTAAATAATGATACCCAGTGGGCTGTTTTTTCACGAAAACAAAAATTCGAGTTTTTTTTAAAGACAAAAACAATTCTTATTCACCACTTTAATGATCTCAGTAAGTTCTCGAGCCAAAACCCACAGATAAACAATCGCCTAGCCTGTCTAGTACGAGAAGCTATGAAACCTCCCTATTTCAAGTTGTTCTGGTGGTGTTTTTCAGCTTGGATGTGCATTTAGTGTCAGAAGCAGTAGTTGAGCCATTGGAGTAATTCAATAAATTAATAATTATTATGCAGCCTTTTCTCAAGACGGTTTTAGATAGGCTAAAGAGAGACTAGGACATTTATAAAGAGAACTTACCTATGGAATACCCAATCAGTGAGCAGGCTTCTGAAATCAATAAAACTCTTGTTCACAACCTTAGAGTAGAAAAGCAGTGTGGTAAGTTGAACCATAGACTAAAGAAACTAGTAAATTGAATGCAGTCAGTAGATCCCTCATTCTATAAAAGAGCCAGCAGCTTAAAGATGGACAGATCCCGTCTTTCGGAGGCTCCAATGCAACGAGTCAAACAAATAAACAGTCAAAATTTAACTAGAGTAAAGAAAAGGAAAGTAAAGAAAAGTAAAGAAAAGTTTTTTAAAGAAAAATTTTAAAAAAAGCTGGTTTATAGAGAGAATCGAAAAAGGCTTAAACTTCTATGCTTGTTGAATCAAAAAATGATCCTTTCACTGAAAACAATGTTTTAAAAAATTTGAAAATGAAAGTATCAACCAAGTAAGATTAATATATATATATATATAAAGAAAAGTTTCAAAAAGTTTGAAAAAATGTGTTTTTCTAGTAAAAAAAGTTTACCATCTCTCATTTTGTGTTTTTTCCAACCACGGTTTTCTTCTTCATCCACGGGTAAGAGGGGTCATTTTTGTCTCAAACTTCTTGTATTGTTAGTGTTAATCATGTCCTAAGTGAACGTTTTGAAATTTTGAAATCGATGATTATGCCCCCCACTCTAATTAATGCATGTATTGGAAGGGGTCTAAAAAACCTGTTTAATTTAACATATTTATTTGAAAGCACTTTTGAATCAGATAAAAAGCACTATAGAAATAGTTGTAATTGATTGATTGAACAATTAGGATTTAATAATAATTTAATTTGAACGCATTAGAATTTAATTGAAATACAATTAAAATTTAATTAGTATAAAATTATAATTTAATAAGAATACAATAAGAATTATTTAATTATACTATAATTAGAAATTAAATATCTGAAAATGTATTTTCCGGATTTATATTATTTGTTAACATTCATTAGAAATTAACCCTTTAAATATTTTTTAGCTTTGTGTTTAGATATATATTTTATTTTATGTGAATTTGCAAATTCTAGTTTGGTAAAATAGCTTTAAAAAATATTCATATTTCGCATGCGCGAACTCAAATTGGACAAGAGACCTAAATTGGATGGAACATATATATTATCTCCAGATCATGATTGAATATAAAATTAAATGATGATTCAATTCATTATGGATAAATAAACATTAATTTAAAATTAAACTGATATAAAGTGAAGAATTATAGAAAACAAAAATAATACCTTGAATGCAGATAAGTTTGAAATAATCAATACAATTAGAAATTGCCCATTTCATGCTGTGCTTAACATTAATGTAAGCACAATCATCTTCAGCCAAATAAGTTATACTACTTTCCCAGTTGTTTTTATTAACTTCTGAATCTGCAAAAAAAAACTTTCATTAAAATTTTAATTTGATGCTTAAAAGCAGATTTATTTATATAGATCCATTGATTTTAAAATTTAAAAAATTAAAAAATCAATATATTTATTTATTAACACAAATTATCATTGTATATCCATGAGTTCATATCCTGTATTCTTTTCATTGATAAAAGCACTTTGCCACCATCCAAAGCAGACTGAATTTCTTTTAAGTCGTTTTCAATAGCGTTTGTTTGAATTGTCAATAATCTGCTACCTTCAGGACACATTCTCAATGCTTCGTTTAGAGACCATATTTTTATAGGTTTTTTTTGGAAATAGTATTTATTTCCAGTAATTTGACTCTCATACTTTTCAAATTTAATAATTTCTGAACTAATATTTCTAATAATAAGAAATAAATATATAAAAATTGAACATACAAATTTAGCAGACATCATAACGTATTATAACTTATACCAAAGACACAACAATATTATTCAAAATTATAAATTATAGTAATTAAAAAATATATTTATCAATTTTACAAAATATAAATTTTTTAAATAATGCGATTAAAAAATTTAATTAATAAACCTACATAAATATTAAGTGAGTTTAAAACTTTTAAAAGAATTAAAATTCATTTAAATTACAGACTCTTGTAACAATAAAGTCTTTTATTGTCTTTCACTTTTACTATTTTTGTTCCATTTTCGTTATAGAATTTTTAACATTGCCGCTATTATTGATTTATTTGAGAATCTTCCAGCTTGTTCTGTTCCTTTACATCTTCTAAAAGGTGGAACAACTCATCTATAATATAGATTCTATATGTTTGGCAATAAGATTCGAGAAAAAGTGATTGGAGGGCAGATGGTTATAGAAGGCGGCAGTAAGGGAGCCAAAAGTATGGAGAAAGAATAATCAGGAAAACATATTTTAAAGTGTTTGTTGGTCCTAACAGCACGTCAGGCGACTTCATTCGTACAGCATACACTCGTCCAGATAAGCCAAATTCTGTCGTCATCGAATATAAGGGAAACGAATTGATTGCTGCTCAATTCCCTCACGGCAATGCAAAATACTCAATCAAGAATTACGTTCGTACGCAACCGCATGTTCTGCGAGACATCGAGTCTAATTCGTCTTCTGCACCACCTCGTCTCTACCAGACACTTCTCAGTTCCGGTGCTAATGATGTCAACCAAACAACAGCTGTTCCTAAAACAACCACCTTTCAAACACCACCCAACAAGACACAAGAATCAATCGTCAATGTCACTTCCTGTCTCATCCAGATTGATATTTGTGAGGTATTTTTTTGTGGCTGTTCCGTACCAACAGAGACTGTGGTTGAATGTTTGTGTGTTGGATTGTGATGGGTGTTTGACGATTGTTTATACACATTTAGTAAGTTTTTTGCAAAATTCTTTTGTCAAAGCGAACTCGCGTAACTTTGTTTTTAACTTCTGTTTACGGTGCTTACATTTCTTTAGTATGTGATTTAAACTCTAACTTGAATAACTCCCACTTCTCAAACACCACCCAAATAGACGTAAGAATCCACCGTTAGTGTCATTTCCTGATTCCAATCTGCTTTGATTGTTATAAATTGACTGAAATACATTTTCATATTTAAATATTTAAATAGTAATCTTAAATCGGTTAAATAAATCGTTATGTTTTAAAATCAGTTAAATAAATTGTTATGTTTTAAAATCAGTTAAATAAATTGTAATGTTTTAAAATCAGTTAAATAAATTGTTATGTTTTAAAATCAGTTAAATAAATTGTTATGTTTTAAAATCAGTTAAATAAATTGTTATGTTTTAAAATCAGTTAAATAAATTTTTATGTTTTAAAATCAGTTGAATAAATTGTTATGTTTTAAAATCAGTTAAATAAATTGTTATGTTTTAAAATCAGTTTAATAAATTGTTATGTTTTAACTTCTTTTCCATTTTTCAACATTTGTGAACATTTTTTAAATAATTTTAGATTTAGAAAAATATTTTTTTTAAGTTTCTGCAAATAATTAAATAAATGTTAATGTTTCACTTGTTTCAAATCTTTCTGCTTTTTATCCCATCAATCCGCAGAATATAACGTGCAAAATCAAATGTGAATTTAACACATGCAGTGTGCTTTCTATCGTGTGCAGTTGACCTACAACCGCCTTTAAGACGGATGCATAGATATGAAAGAATAAAGTTGTTAATTTTTAAATCGCATAACTATAAACAAGCTCGTTCCATCTCTTTTTATTTTACAGTTTTAAAACTAATTTCAGATTTTTTTAAAATGAATTTAGAATAATTTAAAACATATAATTTAGAAAAAAATTTAAAGCGTAATATATATTTCATGATAATACAAAATTATGAAATAGTATTTACAGTAAAACATCAGATATTTGACACACTCTAAATTTTCGTACACTATCATTTAAAAAAATAATTTTTGGACCCATAGATAGGAAAAACTAGAATTTCTGTGGTGGCGAATATAGCGAAAAACAACAATTATGTAACTGAATTGCAATAATATAGTCACTAATTTAAAAGTTTAAAAAAATATATAATATAATCATAATTTTTTTAAAATTATAATTAAATTAGATTTTGGTAGCATTCAAGCAAAATAGCAAATATTTTATCGATTTGGAGTTTTTGTTAATTAGTTGAAAAACTACCTCTAACTTCGTACGTTTGAGAAAAAAGTTATTTAAAAGTAAACGAATATATTGGTATTATACGGTATTTAAAATGTTATGAATAATCTTTTTTATATATTTTATATAATGATAAAATTTAGTCCGTTTTATGTATTTAAAAATTGTGAAACGAATCAAGAAAAAAAATTAAGTCCGTTTTATTTATACTAAAATATAAACAAAGAGACTTTTTCTCCAAGAGGCTATTTTTCCCATGGACTTCTTAATATATTAAGAAGTCCATGATTTTTCCGAGAGGTTTTTTGTAGCAGGTATTTTCGCCGAGTGCTTTTTATCCAAGAGGCTTTTTCTCCTACATTCATTATTAGTATCCTTAATTAATTTTAGTTTTCTATTTTAGCTGTGATTAATAAATTTTAAGAATTATCTTTATGTTAAACTGTAGTAAATAAGTACATAATTGGTTTTATGAATTTATCAATATAATATAGTATTTATTTTATTAATTTATTAAAATATAAAAATATTATTTTTAATGTATACAATTTTGGCTAAAGCAGTCACTCAGTCAGTCAGACTATAGGCTATATTCTTAAACACTATTGGAGCACCACAGTAATACCTACAACTAGTTTCCCTTATTCTTTTTGATTTTCTGTTAGTCTCAAACAGTCGTTGAGCTCAATCCCTGTCCACTCCACTATAATATCCTCCTATCTTTTATGTCCTTCTGAGCTGTTTTGGAAACTTTCTAAACCAATTTTTAGCTGAATATTTCTGAGGCTAAAGATGTTCCTTCTAGTAGAAAGAATAACTACGATCGAGAACCAGCAGAAAATTTCATGAATTAAGTGAAAAATCAACAACATCCATGTCAAATTTATTCAAATGCTATTTTGAGATTGAACGAAAAAAATAGAGCAAACATTAGATAAAAGTACTAAATTGTATTCTTTAAGTTTTAAGGATCATGTATTAAACACGTATTTTTCCTTGAAGATTATTTCCTTGAAGATTTTTATCCTTAAGACTTTTTATCCTTAAGACTTTTTATCCTCAAGACTTTTTATTCTTAAGACTTTTTATCCTTAATACAATACAACGACGAGTGTTATTAAAGTGGCGTAAACCCGGTCGGGCTTCAAGACCACTTGGTTATGGAAAATTGGATAATAATATTAATAAGGATAGATTAATAAATGGTAAGTATAGGTAAAGTAAATTATTGAAATTTAACAATATAATCATTTCTATATATATTTTTTTTTAATAGACAAAATATTTGTTTTTTTTTTAAAGATTGAAACTGAAATAATAACAATACATTTAAGATAAAAGTATATAGCTATATTATATTATTAGTATTATTTATTTTAATATTATTATTGATCGTATATATATACTTTTATATATATATATATATATATATATATATATATATATATATATATATATATATATATATATATATATATATATATATATATATATATATATATATATATATATATATATATATATATACTATTATTATTATTATTTATTTTACAATTTTTATTGACCATTAGTATAAATATAGAAAAAGGATGAAATTAGGAAATTGATTAATGGAAAATGAGCAGTAAATTTGTAAGTAATTGGGATCGGTCGAACAAGTACGTTTTCAGGGAACGGCTGAATATTGCGGTCGAGCTCGGGGATTTGATTCTATTGGGAAGAGTATTCCAAATAGTCGGCGCTGCAACAAAAAAGCTTATTGCACCTGCATACTTGAGTTTGTAGCTCTGTGGAACTACATCTCTTGACCTGGAAGACCTGAGTCTTTCCCTCTGGGGAAGACTTGCTCTCATGACAATACTACGCGACAAATAATCTGGGCACTCATTAGACAGACACTTGTGCATTAACAAGATTTTTTGTATTCAATTCTGTTTTCAACACGAAGCCAGTGGAGCTCTTTGAGAACAGGGCTGATGTGATCATACTTTCTAGCACCTGTTATGATCCTATCTGTGGTGTTCATTATGGACTGAATTTTCTGCAGCTGCGTCATTGGCAACCCAATAAGAATGATATTGCCATAGTCAATTCGACTGAGAACCAAAGCAGAAGCCAATGTTCTCAGTGAGTCCTTGGTCAATAACCATCTTATGGATCTTATTTGGTGTAAAGAAGCAAAGCAGGTTTGAGTCATCTTGTTAATGTGTGTCATCATGGTGAGGTCTTTGTCGAGATAAACTCTTAGGCAACTGACACTTTCAGAATGAGTTATCTCGTTCTGACAAATGCAAACTGGATCTTTGGGAGTGTGAGCAGAGTTTCGACGTGATGAGAGCCAGATAACTTCAGTTTTGCTGAATTTAAGTTTTAGTTTATTGGCACCCATCCAAGCAGCAATTTCATCAATGCATGATGACACCCTTTCTTGCAGGTCAGCCTGATGACCTTTAATGCAATGACCGTAAATCTGGGTGTCATCAGCATACTGATGAAAAGCGAGCTCATGTCTAGCTGCAATTTTTTCCAAATCTCTAGTGTACAAAGAGAAAAGTAAAGGACCAAGGACTGAACCTTGGGGGACTCCTACAACGGAAACCGACTTTGTCGATTTTGTCCCACTCCAGCGGATGTCAAAACATCTGTCATTTAAGTAGTCCTTAAACCATTCTAACGCAGAATCAGAGAAACCATAGGAGATGTGCAGTCTTCGGAGCAGTGTTGCGTGATCTACGAGATCGAAAGCTGCCGATAGGTCTAGCAAATCCAACAATGTAAGCTTACCGTCACTGCTGCTCCAACGATGTCTGAAAATACTTTGGTTATGGCAGTTTCTGTCGAATGCAGATGATGGTAGGCTGACTGCAAGGAAAGGAAAAGATGAAATTCTGCGAGGTAGTTGACTACTCTCTGGAGAACTAATCTTTCCATGAGTTTAGACAACACCCTCAAGTTTGAATTTGGCCTGTAGGACGAAGTTTCAGTGAGTTTAAGACTTGGCTTCTTAAGCTGTGGCGTAATGTAGGCCGACTCGAAAGACTTTGGAACCCTGCTTGCCGAAAAGGACCTGTTGAATAAGTTCACTAAAAAAGGAGCAATTATTCCAGATATCTCCTTCAACAGCCATGTAGGAACCGGGTCATTCGAGCACTGCTTATTCGAAAGCCCTTGAATAGCCCTAACTAATTCTTCATCGTCGACAATGCTGAACCCATTAAAACTGAGCCCGTGCTCGCAAAAATAAAATGTTAGGTCATCTTGGGCACTGATTGACCTTCTCGCCAGCACAACTTTCTCTGTGAGGTGTGCGTGATAGTCATCAGCACTGATGCCTGAGACTGGCGACGTCTTACTTCTGCCCGCGATGCTGTTGATGAGTTTCCAAGTATTAACTGACTTCCCTTTGGACTAAGAAAGTTTTAAATTTCAGAATTGTTCTCGCTTACGTCTGCACAGACTCTTGTAAACTTTAAACTGCTTGACCCAGGTAGTACGTGCTTGCTCATTTTTTGACTTACTGTAGCTTCTCTCAAGACTTCTCTTAAGGCGTTTAGAGGCGCGACACTCATGGTCAAACCAAGGGTCCGAAGGCCTCTGGTGCACTCTAACAGTCTTAAAAGGAATAAACTTATCGAGAATGCTAGTCAAAGTGGAGCTGTAGAGGTCAGCAGCTGAATCTACATCAAGGTCAGTGCTAGGCGAGGATGGAGACAATCGAACCTGAAGAGCCTTTGGACTGAGAAAGCCTGTTCTATCCAAGAGTTTCCAGCGTCTTCTAAAAGTTTTTTTGTACACAGGAGGGGGCTTGGCCAGTTGACACTTGAAGACCAACAGTTTGTGGTCAGAGAAGACTACCTCATTGCAGTCGACTTCAAGACTCTTTCTCGAGGCAACAACATCAAGTCACCCTCCTTGACTATGGCTTAGTTGGTTGACTGATGACTGGAAACCATGAGAGCACAGGATATTCTGAAATGTCTGAGTATCGATATCACTTGGATTTTCAAGGTGGAAGTTGAAATCTCTCAGGATTAATACTTCTTCACTGTATGTGCCAAGGTGTTCATGATTTCATTGAAATCTTTGAAGAACACGCTAGAAGCCACGACTGCAACTTTCCGTGGTTTGTATGCAGAGTGTTTACTGTATTGGAGAGTCTAGGCCTTGATCTTTCGACCAGTACCAAGCCCTCCTGCCGCAGTCGGCTGATACAGACTGACTGAGGATCATGCCAAGTTTCAACCAGAAACAGTCCGTCTATCTTGTACTCTCTCATGGTCTCCAGAACATCATCCACCTTATTGTGGAGAGACTTAGTGTTGAGTAAGCCTAGCACGACTGGAAGCCCACTCTTTTGGCATTTGTGCCTATCAATTTTCTCATGGATGACTGGCTCATGGCTTCTGAGAACGTGCCGGCTTTGGCGTTCCTTTACAAGTTTTCCGCCTCGTCTACCACGATAGTGCCAATGCTGGCGGTGCCTTGCCAATCCTAGTAGGATAAAAGTCTTAAGTCTTAAGACATTTATCCTTAAGACTTTTTACCCTCAAGACTTTTTATCCTTAAGACTTTTTATTCTTAAGACTTTTTATCCTTAAGACTTTTTGTCCTTAAGACTTTTTATCCTTAAGACTTTTTATCCTTAAGACTTTTTGTCCTTAAGACTTTTTATCCTTAAGACTTTTTATCCTTAAGACTTTTTATCCTTAAGACTTTTTATCCTGAAGACTTTTTATCCTTACGACTTTTTATCCTTAAGACTTTTTGTCCTTAAGACTTTTTATCCTTAAGACTTTTTATCCTGAAGACTTTTTATTCTTACGACTTTTTATCCTTAAGACTTTTTATCCTTAAGACTTTTTATCCTTAAGACTTTTTATCCTTAAGACTTTTTATCCAGGTCTGCTAGGTCAAGAGATGTAGTTCCACAGTGCTACAAACTCAAGTATGCAGGTGCAAGAAGCTTTTTTGTTGCAGCGCCGACTCTTTGGAATAGTCTTCCCAATAGACTCAAATCCCCGAGCTCGACCGCGACATTTAGCCGTTCCCTGAAAACGTACTTGTTCGACCGATAACAATAACTTACAAATTGACTGCTCATTTTTCATTAATCAATTTCTTGCTTCCAAATTTCATTCTTTTTTATATTTATACAAATGGTCAATAATAATTGTAAAATAAATAATAATAATAATAAATAATAATAATAATATAATATAGATATTTACTTTTTTTCTTAAATTTATTGTTATTATCATTTAAGTTTCAATCATTTAAAAAAAAAATTCTATTTAAAAAAAATAAAAAATAAATATATATGTATATATATGTATATATATATGTATATATATGTATATATGTGTTTATGTGTATATGTATATGTATGTATATATATATATAAATGATTTTATTGTTAAATTTCAATACCTTACTTCTCCTATACTTTCCATTTATTCATCTATCATTAATATTATTATCAAATTTTCCATAACCAAGTGGTCTTGAAGCCCGTCCGGGTTTACGCCACGTTAATAATATTCGTCGTTGTATTGTATTGTATTGTATTTTATCCATAAGGCTTAAGTAATTTTTCGGATCATAATGTAAATCATATTTCTTTATAAAGTAACTTTTTTTCTGAAAAAAAAATAGATAACTCTTTCCCTAATCCTAACTTTAACCCTAATGCCGGTCAATTTTTTAAACCTTATTCTTATTTATAAAAAAATATTCAAAAATTAAAAAAATGATAAATGAAATTGAATGCCTGAGAGGTTTTAAAGTAATGGCGCAGTACCAATAGAGTCCGTGGTTGGATGTTTGGTGTGGGAGGAAAGATCTGTTGGCTGGTGAAGGATGTTGGTGAGCTGGTCTGCTGTAGATTAATGCTCGTTCTTATCTACTAAGATGTGGCGACCGGTTTCGGCTGATGCTTAAGATTAGTAAGAACGAGCGGAACAAGACTTCTCATGGGTCTTGAGTGGTTTTTATAGATTTTTTCTATGGAATAGTAATTATTGGATATCTTATATGTCTATATTGATAATGTATTTATATATCTGTGTGGTGATTAGTGAAAGTTTATCTTGTGTCTTTATCAGTGGATGCCCGTTATACTAATGTACGATTTCATTGTGTGGCTTTGGTCTGTGTACTTTCCGAGGAATGTATGTGTGAGTGTATTTGTATGTCTTTTTATGTTTGTGTTAAGTATGTGTCCATCTGTGAGGTGGTGAGTTGTTTGTGTATCTCTATATACGTGTCATCTTGAGTTTATCTAGTGTCAAACATGTCTTCAAAATGTATATTTAAAGTATATCTTTGTATTCCATCAATTGGTGGAGTTTTATTATGTGTAGGATATATCTCTTGTCTGTTTCTCAATGTATGTGTTTTTGTGTGTGTATAGTTTCTATCGTGTGGGGTGTGAGTTTCTGAAAGTATCTTTTCGGTTATCCTTGTAATGATAATCTCTTTTTATCAACGTGCATGTTTGTATAAGTATGTGTGTTTGTATCGATAGTTCGGGTGTGAGTTTCTTGTTGCATCTCTAGCGTTTGATATTTCATCTTCTTAGTCTTTAGTCGCATCATTTCGATTTGACTATTAGTTTCAATGTGGTGTTGGGTTGGTTTTACTAGTAGTCTAGTTGTTGTGGTTGTAAGTCATCATATCGATGTGGTGTGGTTGTTAATATTGTATTGTGATATCTTTTCTTTGATGGTGAGTTATAAATGGGTATTTTATGATCAGTTGATCTTTGAGTTAGTTTTGTGTGTATGTCATCGTGTGTATATTTTTCTTGTAGGTTGTGACTGTATTGAACTCTATCAATTTTTCATTCAATTTTGACCCGTTTAGAAGTTATGTCACTTTTAATGTAAAGTTTTCATGCATCGAGTTACCATTGCATAGCGTTAAAAATATAGGCGGTGCGCACGGACCCGTGTGGAAGGTATAAAAGTACAATTTTGTGCTATAACTTGAGTTTTAAATAACTAAATTTATTCAAACTCCTCATGTATATGTATTTTCTAAAAAGAAACAAAGCATTAAAAAAAAGTATTTATTTTCAAAAAACATAAGTTATAGCGTTTTGAAAAACATTATATAGAGACAAAAATATCTTTTTGCACTAATAAACGTTTATTGAGTCTAAACTTGCAATATGTATGTAATAAAATTTAAATAATTTTATATAAAAAAATTTAATTAAAATGGAGAAGAAAAAAAAGTTTTCAAACACAGTTTTTAAGACAGTTTATTCAACATTAAGAGTTGTCAACAACATTCGAGTCTTTAAAAGCATGGAATTCTTAATAATAACAATCAATCAATCACAAGCATTTATATAGCGCTTTTTAAATAATTCAAAAGCGCTTTCAAATAAATTTGTTAAATAAAACGGTTTTAGACCACTACCAATATATGTATATATATATATATCAATTCCAATATTTAAACAAAATCAAACAATCAATCTCAATAATCCAACCTCACCCACATCACCATGACAATCACCACCAATAAAAAATTCAATCATCACCACAGTCCAAACACTCATACCACAGCACAATCATCACCACATCATCCTCAAAACCACAAAACACAATCAATATTCTTCTCAATTTTCTGTCTTGCCACTGGTGCCGAGAATGCGATAGAGGGTGAAGGAGAAGTTCTTGCCAACGCTGGTACTGCTGCTGCTATGGAAGGATTTCTCCTTTATGTCGCAGCTCACTTGATTCCCTGCGGCCATCTTGGTCTGCTGCGGCCATTCCTTGACAGATTCAAAACAACCAACATTCACACAAAAAACATTTTAATTAATTCAATGTAATTTTTATTTAGACTTAAGATTCTAACATTTTAATATATTATACCCAAAACCGTTTATTCCACAAATTTATTTGAGCGGCTGGCAAAATGGCAGCCGCTAACCTAAGATTTTTGCGATTGAGTTACTCTGAAAAAAGCTTTTTGGATAAAGAATAAAAAGTGAAAACTATTATGAACTTTTGTGCATTTTATATATTTTGTAACATTTAAAACAGAATAATGACCTTTTCGTTTCTTAACTCAAACTCAGAGATTTACGCTTCAATTGAGTTTTTATTTTTTTTGAACTTTTATTAATTAAACGAAGATTAAAATTCATCTTTTTCGAGTCAGTGTCTGTCCAGCCACTATTTCAGTTTGTATTTATATTGTTCTGAAATTTCTTTTGCTGGTGAGACTTTTAAAATTTGAAGAAGGTATAAGTTCTGAATATCGCATTTTAAAATAACTAATCGCATTTTTATGGATTAGAATACATTTTAACTTAAATATTTAAAGAGTTTCAAACTCGTAAATCTAAAAGAATAAACTTTAGTTTACTTTATTTACTGCGAGCGGGTTGGCTTAGTTGGTAAGTCATTGAACCTGCTACTTAAAGGTCGCCAGTTCAGCCAACCGTAAGCTATCATATACTTAGTGTATATGATGCGGTGTTTCACCACTTATGTCGTGTGAGTGGCGCCTCAGTTGCGTGCCTTGGAGCATTATAAATACGCATTATTTTTTTAAAATTATTATTTATTTATTTTTATACTAAGTCAATAATGGAAAGACAACGACGCGCAAGCGGTGGCCTTTAAAATTTAAATTTCCTGGTATGTCAAAAGTAATAAATTAAAAGGTAAATGATTTCATTAATGAAATGAATTTTTTATTATTTTATACAAAAGATATATAACATACATTCTCATGAAAAGGTGTTTCTTTAAAAATTATTTTATTTTGTAGATGTTATGCGAGTTTAACAACTATCAATCAATCAATCAATCACTAATAATTTGTATAGTGCCCTTTACTGAGTGAAAAAAAGCGCTCTTCAAATAAATTTGTTAAATAAAACGGTTTTTAGACCAATACTAATATATGTATATATATCAATTTAAATATATATAAAAACAAACAATCAACCTCAATAATCCAACCTCACCCACACCACCATGACAATCACCGCCAAAAAATCCCTATCACCACAATACCAACACTCATACCACAGCACAATCATCACCACATCATACTCAAAACAACAAAACACAATCATCATTCTTTTCAATTTTCTGTCTTGCCACTGGTGCCGAGGCTGCGAAAGAGGGTGAAGGAGAAGTCCTTGCCAAAGCTGGTACTGCTGCTGCTATGGAAGGATTTTTCCTTTATGTCGCAGCTCACTTCATTCCCTGCGGCCATCTTGGTCTGCTGCGGTCATTCCTTGGCAGATTCAAAACAACCAACATTCGCACTAAAAACATTCTAATTAATTAAATTTAATTTTTATTTAGACTTAAGATTCTAAAATTTTAATATATTATACCCAAAACCGTTTATTCTACAAATTTATTTGAGCGGCTGCCAAAATGGCATCCGCTAACCAAATAACTCAAACTCACTAAAACGAAATTTGAGAGAGTTGATTTCAACTTACAGATTAGTTTCATATCACAAAATGTGGAAAATTCAATTTTTAATTTTAAAATGTATCATTTTTTAAAATCAATTAATTCTTTCACTAGCGAAATTATTGAACGAAAAGGTATACGACCCAGTGAACATTCCATATGGGACCTATATGGGTCCCATATGGGCAACTATATGGGCCCCATATGGGCAGCCCATATGGGACCCATGTCAAAATGCTACACCAAATTAAGTGGGTCCCATATGGGCTATACGGGCAACACATGATTGATTGATAAATTATTTATTTTTATAAAAAGCAATTAAAATATTTCTGCCAAACATAAATTTAAAGATGTAAGAAAAATAGTCCAAATATAAAAAATGTGATTAATCGGATTCTTCAAGTTTTTTTTATTTTTTATTTTGCTTGGCTTGCTTTTCTAATTTGGACACGTGTACTTTGATTTCTCTTCTGTATGTTGGAGTTGAGTTGGTTTTGACAGAACCTGTTGCGAATAATTTATTGATGAATTAAATACCAAGATTTCATTTGTTCTGGTAAAGGGGAGTGCTAATCGGCTTTTTTTTGTCATTACACATATTAATAATATGGCTGGTATCTTATATAGATATTGAATACATTGATTACAACTTGTGGGGTTTCGAAAAGTTTGTTGAACTATTGAATTATTATTGCATAACTTTAAATTTTTTAATATTAATATTTAATAATGAGAATTTAAAAAAAAACTTTAATAAGAAACCAGAATGACTTTTATAGACAAATACTTTTTAAATAATTACAACAGAAGATAACATTTCTAAAATAAAAGAGATAATAAATTCAAATGATTAAAATAAAAAAATAATAAATCTTTTACAAAAACCATGGCCATATGTTACACTAATTCAAAGTCCATTGAGCCCATATAGGACCCATATAAAACCCACATAGGCTTACCTTAAAAACACTTGAAATTTTCGAGGTGCCGTTGCTTAACAGCATTTCTTGAAATCGTTTGAATCGTTTAATTTTAGATAAAAAAAAGTAAAATAAATTATAGAAATTAAATGCAATGAAAAGATAATTTCGTTATCTATTTTTTAATAATAATTTTATTTGGTTTCAAAATATCGTTACTTAAATAAAGGTTCTTTACATGTTGAAAATGACGTTTTCTCAAAAAACACACTTATAGCTCATTAACATAACCTCTTGTGGCATTGCTAACCCTACCTAAAACGTATTCATAATCGTGCTCGTTACAATACAGGTAAACTGCATAAAAAAGGCAGCAGAAAAGTGCAGAATGCAAATGTATAAAATGCTGAATTACTTTGCAGAATGTCAGTTTATACTTTTTTTTTACAAAAAAACGTTAATTTATAATTTTATTTTGTTAGATATCTTTAAAAATAGTTTTTCGAAAAAGAATGTAAATATTATTTCTTTAATAAAGTGGCATTTTTCTGAAACTAAAAATATTAAACCCTTTCCCTAACTTCAACAACAACCCTAAATTGACGTTTTTTTACAAAAAAAAGTATAAGCTGACATTCTGAAAAGTAAATCAGTATTTTACACATTTTCATTCTGCACTTCTTTGCTTTCTGCAATTTACTTATAACCACTAAAATTCGAGGTTGTAGGTTAACTGCACACGAAAGAAAGCACACTGCATGTGTTAAATGCACATTTACTCTGCACATTGATCTGAATACTTTTTATCCTGAAAACTTTTTATCTTGAAGACTTTTTCTTCTGAAGACTTTTTATCCTGAAAACTTTTTATCCTGAAGACTTTTTATCCTGAAGACTTTTTATCTTGAAGACTTTTTATCCTGAAGACTTTTAATATAGAAGACTTTTAATGTAGAAGACTTTTAATATAGAAGACTTTTAATATAGAAGACTTTTAATATAGAAGACTTTTAATATAGAAGACTTTTAATATAGAAGACTTTTAATATAGAAGACTTTTAATATAGAAGACTTTTAATATAGAAGACTTTTAATATAGAAGACTTTTAATATAGAAGACTTTTTATCCTCAAGACTTTTTATCCTCAAGACTTTTTATCCTCAAGACTTTTTATCCTCAAGACTTTTTATCCTCAAGACTTTTTACCCTCAAGACTTTTTATCCTCAAGACTTTTTATCCTCAAGACTTTTTATCCTGAAGACTTTTTATCCGTTTACCAATAATTTGTATTCTATTTGATAAATTAAAGTTCGTTTTAATTATGTATTTAAAAAAATATAGTCTGTTTTATTTATTTAAAATTGTGAAACGAATCTATTGAAAAAATAAAGTCCGTTATAGTTATAATTATATTTCATTTTAATTATGTAATTTTAAAAAAATAGAGTTTGTTTTATTTATTTAAAATTTTGACAAGAATTTATTTAAAAAATCCGTTTTTATATAAAAAGTCCGTTTTATTCATACTAAAATATTAACAAGGAGACTTTTTCTCCAAGAGGTTTTTTTCTCCGGGAGGCTTTTTGTAGTAGGTATTTCATCCGAAGGCTTTTTCTCCGAGAGGCTTTTTATCCTACATCCGAAAAAATTAAACTCATATCTTACACAAATTTACTTTCATTTAATTTACCAAAGAATGTATTTGAAGTGAAACTTTAATTATTAAATTTTAATAACGAAAAAAAACACTTGAACTAATTTCAACACTCATAAAAACTTAAGATGGTCTTGTGAGACTCCAATTAAATACTATTATTATGAATTAAATACTTTAAAAAAATAAATAAAATATTGAATTAATCAAATTGCCAATCTCTTCAAATATTCAAAATAGAAAATGAATCAATGACAGATGCTCTTCAAACATCAAAATGGTTTTAGGATGTATCTTTTTTTTCTTAATGAAAATTGTCACTGCATTTCTTAGTTACTAGGACCTAGTATTTTAGACTGAATAGTTTATTATTCAATTATTGTCATGATGTCAATTTCTATCCACTGATTTCTCCTTGATATATATTTTTAGAAAATTATTATTATATTTTGCATAATATTTTTTAGAAAATAAATGAAAGGTTTTTCAATAAATTTATAGTTACGAAGGCTCCCTTCCTAATTTCAAAGTAACAATATCATTTAAAAAATATTTCAAAGAACACAATCACAACTTCAAAGTGAATTGCGAGACAAATAACTGATTTGAAGTTAGTGAATATTCTTATAATCTACATCAATTTAATGAATAAATTGAAAAAATCAAGGTTTTAGGATTCTTGTCCTTCTAAATTTTTGAGTTTGAGTCATGTGTAGAAGAGTCATTCTGAAGACAGTCTGTCCTTCATCTGCAGAGCTCATTTTTCTGGTGAAGTAGGTAGCCAGTGGGTGCTTGCAAGTTTTGCACTAGTGCTCAATCTAAAGCCCTCGCACTTCTTATTCCAGATTATTCATGTCTTCTATTTGTCAAGGAATGGCCGCAGCAAACCAAAGTTTCCATGAAAATTTCTTCTTGAAGACTTTTTATCCAATTCTACCTTTTTAAAATAAGTTTTTCACGTATTGCGAATATATTCCATTGTTTTAGTTCGTTAGACAGTTATTCTGAAAAAAATAATTCAAACATTTTTTATTAATTTTCATCATTAAAATATTATAAACACTATTTAAAATTTTTCAATATTTTCATTTTATTTTTATATATTTTTTGTTTTTATATTTTTTGTTTTTTTTACTTTTAGGATGTTTTATTATAGTCCATTTTTTGTGTAAAAGGACCTTAATGATTAAGTTAACTTTAGTCCATATATTTTATTTGTCGTCTATGCTATATGTTCTTTGCTTATGTTAATGTTTCGAGTCTTATTTAAATGGATCCCCTTTTATTGTCTTTCACTTTTACTATTTTCGTCTCATTTTCGTTATAGAATGTTTAAAATTGCCGTTATTAATGATTTCTTTGAGAATCTTCCAGCTTGTTCTGTTCCTTTATATCTTCCAAAAGGTGGAACAACTTATCTATATTTTTGGCAAAAACATTCGAGAAAAAGTGATTGGAGAACAGATGCTTGGAAAAACATTCAACCTTCAACTGCAGTAACATCCTCACCAGCATCAACCTCCGCTACAACACCCACCACTTCAACAACAACAACAACAACCTACACAACACTTTGTTCAACAAGCACCACATCTTGTGCCTGCTTTAAGACAGCCACACTACACCTTCCCAATGCAACAGCCCGCCCAGAACCTACCTCTCAACGTTGGCGTTCATTATCTCTCAATTAGAGACCGACCGAAACAGATATTTTTATTTCGGCCGAAACCGAAATTAGGCCGAAATTAAAATCCTGTTTTCGGCCGAAACCGAAATTAAGCCGAAATGGAATATTAAATTTCGGCCGAAACCGAAATTAAACCGAAATTGTAATTATATTTTCGGCCGAAACCGAAGCCGAAACCGAAATTTTTCCCAACTTTTATTAAAAATGAAAAAATAGTATTTAATGATGACAATGCCAGTTTAATAAGTAAATCCAAACAAGCGTATATTTTAAGCAAAAAAATAAAAGTTTTTCCAAAAAAAAAATTGTTTGTTGTTGACAGGCTTTGCTTTGGTCAGACTGACATTTTGTAAAAAACTTCCAAATAGGATTCAACGACATTCTCACAATTTATTTTTGAATTAATTAATCGAAGCCAAATCTTCTCGTTCTTTCGACTTATATACAGTGTTTTTCAAAGCATGGATATCTAGAATTCCACATGCTTGTATATCTTTAGCAACTCCAATCGACTTATGCTAATGAGCAAAAGTGACGTTTTACAGTAAAATTATAGAAAAGTCTTAAAATTTAAGTTATGCATAATTCTATCGAAATAAAAAAGCAAGTGCATGAAAGACAATTTTATTATCTTTTAAATGAGTATTTTATCAATAAATTATATATTATGTAAGCTTTCAAATAAAAGGATTATCATCAAAATATCCCTTGAATCTAGCGTAACAGTAAAAAGCTATAATTTAGGGACTGCTACTTTTTATACGTACTTATTCATTTCTTAATGCGCTAACCAAAAAATTACGTATAATATTGAATTATACATAATTAGATTCGTCTTTAAATAATCTATTATTATATTTTTCTTAAGTTGAATAAATATTAAGTGAGAAGCCAGAAAACTCGAGGCAAAGCTCTAAATTTAGTAATTCGGGAATCAAAAAAGATAGTTTTTACTTAAGAAAGTTATTGAAAAAGTTTAAGTTATACTCAAAAAAATTCTGTAAAAAAAGTTTTGAAAAAACATTTTTTAAGTATACGAAATAGATTTTAAAGTGTACATGCTTTCGACTTAACACAAAATTGTTAAGTTATTAAGTTAAAATACGTAGAACTTTTTTTTAAACAAACAAATTAAAATTTGGTTAACGTATTTAAAATCAGTAAATCAAAATCTACAATTTGAGCGTTTCAATTTTAAAAAAGTATATAATAATTAATAAGAATAAACTACTGTAAAGGTTGATTTCTTCCATAAGTGAAGCTTTTAAAATGTTAATAACTTTGTTATTTTGAAAGATATAATTCTTTTAACTTTTAATTCTGATTCCTTGTATCAAATTAAATAAAACTAGTGATTTTCAACAATATAAGAAGAAAAAAACAAAAGTTATGACAAAAAAACAATATTTCTGGTTTGTGAGGGGGCCGTGAATTGCTTATAGATTATGACGTAAAAACGGTACAAAAAATGTGTTCTTTTTAAATTTTAAAATAGGTATAACTTTTTTTTAAACAAACTAATTAAAATTTGGTTAACGTATTTAAAATCAGTAAATCTAAATCTACAATTTGAGCGTTTCAATTTTAAAAAATGAACATTTTTTAAAAATCGATTGGGGTTGCTAATATCTTATTCGAATAATGTGTGTGTGTGTGTTTGTGTGTGTGTGTGTGTGTTTTTGTGTGTGTACCTCTAATAAATCGACCCTCTGGATCATTGCCAAAGATGCATTTAACTTTCCCATCACATCTAATAGATATCTAATAGAATTTGCTTAAAAAAAGTTTTGTTAAATATCATCATTGAACGTATCCCAATTTACTTAAATTTCAAATACATGATTGTTATTCCAGATGCTTGTATATGTTATTCGAATAATTAGTCTGATGACACCCATAAATCAATCAACCACGATAACTAATAGATATCTAATAGAGAATCGAATCAGAACTTAATAGTTCGATTGAGGATACAGATATATCAGATAAACTACATAAATAAATAAAAATTTTGGTTTTTCGGTAAATATGAGATCCATTTCGGCCGAAACCGAAATTGAGCCGAAATTACAAAATTATTTTCGGCCGAAACCGAAAAATGACCGAAATTGTAAAATTTGATTCGGCCGAAACCGAAAAATGGCCGAAACTAAGAAAATTTGCAATTTCGGCGCCGAAACCGAATTTCGGTCGGTCTCTACTCTCAATCTTTTGAAAAAACCTATTTATTATATAATCATTGTTGAAACCGCAAGTGAATTATCCATCACAGCCTCAGAGCTCCTCAGTAGACCAGTTTGGCAGTCCCTTTCACACCTTTCCATCGGAGCCCTTCAACCACCATGGGTGCCTGCTTGTCTGCTCAAATAATTGATTTTCTTAAATTTGTAGTTCAGCATCACATAACAACCATCGTTCAAACACCACCCAACAAGACACAAGAATCAATCGTCAATGTCACTTCCTGTCTCATCCAGATTGATATTTGTGAGGTATTTTTTGTGGCTGTTCCGTACCAACAGAGACTGTGGTTGAATGTTCGTGTGTTGGATTGTGATGTGTGTTTGAAGATTGTTTATACAAATTTTTAAAGTTTTTTGCAAAATTATTTTGTCAAAGCGAACTCGCGTAATTTTGTTTTTAACTTTTGTTTACGGGGCTTACGTTTCTTTAGTATGTGATTCAAACTCTAACTTGAATAACTCCCACCTCTCAAACACCGCCCAAATAGACGAAAGAATCCACCCTCAGTGTCACTTCCTCATTCCAATCTGCAGAGGACCTCTGAGAGGTGTCAAATTGATAGCTGTTTGTATTTAATTTAAATTTATATATATATATATAAATTTATATTCTATAGGGGTTGAAACTGTTTTAACAAATTTATTTGAAAACGCTTTTGAATTTAAAAAAGCGCCATACAATATTGATTGATAAACCTGTTAAAATTTAGAAATAAGAATAGCAAAAAAGTCAGATAAGAATTCTAGTTGATGTGGGTTTAGATGAGGCTGGTTCTAGCTAAAACTTTAAAATGTCAGAAACGACAATAAAAACGTTCATAAACTACAATCCAGTGTAGTACTCGGACTGAATAAAAATAATCGACTGAATTCTCAAGATACGAAAAGAGGCTGCTTACGATAAGATAGGAGGCCATGACAGAGACTGGTATTGACAAATCGTTGAAGAAACCACACAAAAAATTTTTTTTTTATTTTATAAAAAAATTTTATATACAATTTTTCTTTTTATTACAATTTTGTTTATACATTTTATATTTAAATACTTTTTCTTCTTTGCCTTCGTGATTCCAGATGTTGCCTGCGTTCTTCCTCGCCCTTTTTGATGCCTTTGTGGACAGTCTGGCACCAGCCCCTCCAGTCATCGGCTAGCTCTTCCCATCTGCCAGGGTCGATACCCGTAAGTTTGAGATCGCGTTTGCAGACGTCTTTGAAGCGTAGTTGCGAGCGACCAACTGGACGTTGTCCTGTAGCCAGCTCGCCATAGAGGATGTCCTTGGGTATGCGACCTTCTTCCATTCTACGCACGTGACCCAGCCAGCGTAAACGTCTTTGGCATAGAAGGAGGTGTATGCTGAGTGAGTTGGCTTGATTGAGTACGGCTGTGTTGGTGACTTTGTCTTGCCATGTTATGCCAAGGATGCGTCGGAGACAGCGAAGATGAAAGCTTTCGAGACGATCTTCTTGCCTGGCATAGGTGGTCCAGGTTTCGCTGCCATACAACAGAGTGCTGAGAACGCATGTCTGGTACACTTTGAGCTTGGTGTTTCGTGTCAGTTGGTTGTTGGTCCATACACGTTTGCTCAATCTGGCCATGACGCTGGCTGCTTTGGCGAGCCTCTTATCAATCTCAATGTCGAGTGATAGGCTGCTAGTAATGACGGAACCCAAGTATGTGAACTTGTCAGTGGCCTCCAGCATCTGATTGTCGATTGTGATTGAGGGTGGAGCAGGAATGTCTTGACCCATGATGTTGGTTTTCTTGATACTGATGGTCAGACCGAATTCCCTGCAAGCCTGAGCAAAGCGATTCATCAGCTGCTGAAGGCGTTCCACCGTGTGTGCCACCAGGGCCGCATCATCAGCGAACAGCATGTCTCTGATGAGGACAGTGCGAATTTTTGTCTTTGCTCTTAGGCGTGCCATGTTCAGCAGTTTCCCGTCACTTCTGGTGTGTAAATGGACACCGTCGGCAGACTCTTTAAATGCAAAGTTCAACAGCATCGAGAAGAAGATACCGAATAATGTAGGCGCTAGCACACAACCCTGTTTGACCCCACTCTTGATTTTGATGGACTCTGAGGTCTCCCCATCGTAGCTGACCACACCTTGCGTTTTTTCGTGATAAGAAGTTGTAATGTTGAGCAGCCGAGGTGGACAGCCGATCTTCTTAAGTAGCCGAAATAGGCCGTTCCTGCTTACAAGGTCGAATGCCTTAGTTAGGTCGATAAAGGCGATAGACAGCGGCATCCACTGCTCTCTGCACTTTTCCTGGAGCTGACGCACGGAGAAGATCATGTCGACTGTGGATCTTCCTGATCTGAAGCCGCATTGCGATTCAGGATACACACGACTTGCTAGGACTTGGAGACGGGTGAGGACAACGCTTGCGAAAGCTTTACCCACGACGCTAAGCAGTGAGATGCCCCTGTAGTTGTTGCAGTCGCTGCGGTCGCCCTTGTTTTTATACAGGGTGGCAATCTTGGCATTGCGCATGTCCTGTGGAACTCTACCTTCTCTCCAACATAGGCAAAGGAGCTTGTGAAGTGGTTCTAGTAGAGACGGTTTACCACATTTGATTATTTTTGGTGGGATGCCATCGTCTCCTGGTGCTTTTCCACTCTTTAAGGCATCAATAGCTTTGCTGAGTTCGTCCATGGTCGGCTCGACATCCAGCTCTTCCAAGACTGGCAAGTCTTCAATAGCGTCCAGTGCTATCTGAGTCACAGAGTTTTCTTTTGAATAAAGTTCCAGATAGTGTTCGACCCACCTTGCCATTTGTTTGTCTTTGTCTGTGATGGTCTCTCCTGATTTGGACTTTAAGGGTGCAGTCTTCTTTGCTGACTTGCCTGTTGCTTTTTTGATGCTTTCATACATGCTCCTTACGTTGCCAGCGTCTGACGCTTGTTGGATGCTATTCGCCAGTTGAAGCCAATAGTCATTTGCGCAGCCTCGAGCCGTCTGCTGGGCTTTTCTTCGGGCAGCTTTCAACTCTTTGAAGGTGGACTGACTCGGGTCGCGTTTGTAATCAATAAATGCCATTCTCTTGGCGTCAATAACAGGCTCAAGATCTGCCGCATTCGCTTCGAACCAATCGGTGTTCTTGTGTTCCTTTTTACCATACGTGAGTAAAGCAGTTCTGAAGATGGTATTCCGAAGCGAGTTCCATCTGACTTCCGCATTAGGCTCTTGGTCGCAGTGTTGCAGCTCCCCCAGCCGATCTATGAACTCCTGGTTCTTGGCCTGATGGGTGGTCTGATAGGTGTTGATTTTCGGCTGGCATTTCTTCTTGGAGAGGTGGAGCCTCTTGGGGCAAAACTTTATCTTTGACGCGATCAGAGAGTGGTCTGTATCGCAATCGGCACTATGGTAAGCTCTGGTGCTGCGGACGTTGTTCAACAAGTTGTGCCTGGTGATGATCAAGTCCAGTTGATGCCAATGATTTGATCTTGGATGTCTCCAAGACACCTTGTGACATGCTTTGCTCTGGAAGTATGTGTTTGTTACGCACAGGTTGTGGTAGCAACAGAATTCGAGAAGTCTCTGGCCGTTTTCGTTCATTTTCCCGATGCCATGGTGATCTAGCACATCTGGCCATGAGTCGTGGTCAGAGCCAACACGGGCGTTAAAATCTCCCAGAAGGTAGAGGTGTTCGGAGGCAGAGACTGTGGCAATAACGCTGCTTAGTTGTTCGTAGAATTGATCTTTAGTCTCGGTGCTGGCTTGCATGGTCGGTGCATAGATGCACAGAAGATTAGCAAAGCCAGATGCTGTGAGAAGGCGTAGAGTGAGGATTCTCTCTGTGCCGCGGGAAGGAGGTTCGGACATACAAAGCAGGGTCTTCTTGATGGCGAAGCCGACTCCATGTTCCCTGGTCTCCTCTTCTCCTTTACCCTGCCAAAAGAATGTGTAGTGTTCCTCCCTCAAGGATCCAGACTCTGGAAGACGCGTTTCCTGTAGGGCTGCAACATCAATGTTTAGTCTGTGCAGCTCATGATCTTGCGAAGGTCTTCAATCTTACGAAGATCATCACTCAGTCCAGTGCGCATAGTACGTACATTCCAGCTTGCGATACGGAGAGCTGGAATCTCCATCTTTTTGTATTTGTAGTTGTTTGGTGCGTGAAGATAACGGCCTGCTTGTTGAGCTGTGCTCTAAGCTCCAGGCACCCACTGAAGCAGGCAGGCCGTGACGAGTAACACTTTATTGACCGGGGGCTGCCCGGCTTAGGACGGCGGTCGTTACCATGCGACTGCGAGGGTCCCTCCCACCATTGAAGACAACCAGTGGCGTCCAGCTCTACGCCAATTGAGCAGGGACTTATAACCCGTAAACTGCTGTCTTCTTGTTTGTGCTCTCGCCGTGAAGCAAGACTGGAGTGAACATCTCCAGAGCGCTAGCCTGGGCAAAGCGTGTGGAGGTCTTGTGCTGCCCAAACAACAGGACCCCCCTCTCGGCATCGTCGACTAGATCCAAGGGGGTGCAAGCACCACGCTTAAAGCCGACTTGGCTGCAGGAGTTGCCGGAAGGACATCATAGATGACGATCCACCGCCTTAGGGACTCCGACTCCTGATTTTTTCTCGGGGTTGACTCCCAAAGCCTTTTCCATGAATGGATAGCCTGCAAGGCAGCAGCGGTTGGTAGTCAGAGTTTTCCTTCTCTTAGATGGGTTGCCTTCCTGGGCTGACGAGCCCCATCTGCCCGAAGCGACTGGTTTTAAGGCGCCAATGACCCGCCTTCGTCCCTTCTGTCAGTAAAAGCAGTTCCGCCACGAGCAGGCCAGGAGTTGGTACAGAGGCGGTACAGAGACGCACGCCCTAAAGGAGCACTTTATAGGCAGTGGGAGCTTATCCCCACTGCCACCCTTTGGCTATGACAACCTTGGAACCAAGGGTTAAGATTAAGGTTAAATTTATGGTAGGGGTTAAGATTGAGATTATGGTTAAGATTTAGGTTAAGTTTAGGGTTAGGTTAGGTTAGAGTTAGGGTTACGTTTAGGGTTTAAATGGATAAAATATAATTGTAAAAAAAAATTTCTTAATTATATTTATTATTAATAAAACACAATACATTAAAAATATAAGTTATCAACCCTCTAAATCTGGTCTAAGATCATCTACCTTTAAGCGTTCTTTTCGTTTTCCAGTTAAACACTCTTTTGCTAAACGTTCTTTTTCTTACTGTGGTTCTCTTTTATGGAATTCTTTACCTTCTTCTTTAACCTCAACTAAGTCACTCATAACTTTCCGTCGAGGCCTGAAGACGTATTTGTTCAAGAGGTGATGGCTGAGCGCTTTTGTTCACTTAGTAAAGGGCGCTATACAAATCATTAGTGATTGATTGATTGAAAAGTAGTTTTAGAAAGTATAGAGTATGAAAAAGACCTTGGTGTAATTATAGACAAGAATTTAAAATTCGATATTCACATACAAAAATAAGTAAATAAAGCTAACCAAATATTAGGACTAATAAGAAGAACGTTTAAATTTATTGATACAAAAACATTTAGATTATTATTTTAAGGTATAGTTAGGCCCCATCTAGAATACCTTAGCAGTATATGGAGCCATTCATTAAAAAATCAAATTGATTGCATAGAAAATGTGCAAAGAAGGGCTACAAAAATGCTACCTTACCTAAAAGACAAGACTTACAACGATAGACTTAAAGTAATTAAGTTGCCAACATTAAAATACCGAAGACTTCGACGGGACATGATCGAAACCTATAAAATACTTAATAATAAATATGACAGTAAAATAACGGAAGATATTTTCACACGTAATACATGGCAATCAAGAGGAAATTCACTAAAATTATCCAAAAAACAGTGCCAAAAGAAAAAAAAATTTTTTTATACACATAGAGTGGTAACAGTTTGGAATTGCTTGCCTGATGAGATCGCAAAAGCTGAAAATACAGATAAATTTGAAATAAAATTAGATAAATATTGGGAAAACCATCACATGTTGTACAACTATAAGTGCGACTATGACATAATAGTAAAAAATAATTTATATACATAAACATAAATATCTATATAAATTTTTTTATATAATAATTATTATTAAATATATATGTTTTTAAAAAAACCAATATAGAGGTCAAAGATCTGCGTGGTTTAACCATATACCTATAGTAGTATATATATGGATTAACTCCCTAAACATACGTGATAACTTTTACACATTTGAGTGTCGGACCTGTAGCTATTGCCTAGACATTAACAAAAAGTGGTTATTCGGCATCATAACCTCTTCCTTTATCCTGTGACTAGATTCTAGTCACTCGTTTTACAGATTTTTGTCATCATGCAAGTCTTTAAAAGTTTGCAAATCTTTTTCAAGATTTGCAACAGACATTTAGATTCTTTCTTGCCTTTATTGTATACCCGAAGTTTGATTGTTCCAAGAAGATCTGAATGCAAAAGAACATTTTCTAAACACAATACTTTACCAAAAATTTCAACCGAGAAGTATAACAGAGAATCTTTTCTAGATAGCTGGATTGAAAAGTGGATAGCTAATTTAAAATCCAAAACATATTTCAGAACAGATTGGAATGAAGAAAATGTTTTTAAAGAAGCTAAAAATATAAAAATAGAATATCTCAAAAAAATATTATCTAAACTTTCTCAGCAAAATGAATACATTCCAGGTTTTTTTGAAAATGTATCTTCCCTCTGTGACTACATTGAAACAAATGACAATGAAAAACAAGGCAAGTTGACAACTTCTATAGAAAGCAAAAAGTTGCTTAAGAATCCCCTGATAAGTGCCATTCGAATAGTTTTGCATATTTATCAGAAACAAGATTACAAAAAAGCATTTGAAATGTATGAAGCACTTTGCAAAGAACATGACTACCTTTTTGATCCCACAATTTGCACCATGCTGATCATTGCTCTGTCAAGGACTCCACATTGGAAGGAGTGCTTAAAGTTACTAAAAGTGCACTCTTTCATGCAGAAGCCAAGTACTTTGACACTGTCTGCTGTGATGCTGGCATCTCTGAGGCACCATGATATAGAGGCGTTTGAAGGCCTCATTAAAATGCTGGAAGGACATATGCCTGCCACAACATTCATGCAGGGAATGCTGGAAATGGATTTGGCAGATAAATTCTTTTATCTGGTTAATGAGCATGCCTGGATTCTCAATGAGAAGATGGTGGAGGATCTCACGTTATACTATAACAGGTAGTATCATACTATATTTCATTTCAATGTATTTATATTATTAATACTCTGGTTGAAAAAATTATTACCTAATTTCTCAAACATGTTAGCACATAGCATGCTCCTTTAAACACTCTCTAATCAAGTCAACCATGCAGGAATTTTCCAGGGGTTAAGGTTGACAAGGTAAAAATAAATAACAGGTAAAAAATTTTAATTATAGATTTTACAATGCACATTTCTCGATTTCATCCTATATTATCTATAATTTATTTAAGAAAGCATTATGAAAATCATAATTTTAATTGATGAATTTTACTTTCATAAAAAACAAGAATCATTCTCTAAAATAATTTAATACTAAGGAGGGGAATAATAATTTATTTTCGAATTTCAATCCATTCTCTTAGGACTGGATTAACCATTATTCTACCGGAAATTTTTTGAAAGCAAAAATTTTCAAATATCTTTTATTTATAACCTAAGTAGTCAATATATACAATAAAATCAAAATGTTATTGTAGAAATATGACTATGCTACCAGTTGGTAGCGCTGTTAGGATCTGCTACATAAAAATAACAAAAAATAAAGATGAAATAATCAAAAGTTTAAAAAAATATAACTTTTTTTATGAAAAAAGTGAAAAAATAGTTTCTTCTTAAATCAAATTTTACATAGGAAGAAGGTGCACCAAGTCGATCACTTTTTCAAAAAATTTTTATAACTCAAAAAGTTAAAAAGAGAAAAAAATGCTAAAAATTTATTTTTATAAAAATTAAAACTTTATTTTCTAATTAATTCATTTATCTAATTGAAATGTTTTCGAGTTAAAAGTCGATCACATGTACGTACACCGTCGATCATTACCATAAGTCCAACAATTTAAAGTTTGCCAAGCATCAAATTAAGTATTAGAAATTTTAAAAACTCACAGAAATTATTGCAAATGAATACTGATTTAGAAAACTTTTAACATTAAACTGTTTTTATGTAAACACAAGTTTTTCAACATTTATTCTCATGTTATAAAAAAAATATATAAAAATTTCGATGTCTCAAGTTTTAGTTCAAAGAATATTTTTCAATGACTGATAAATGAAAAAAATTAAATTTTTCAAGTTGAAAAAAAAGATGTTTCAGTTAAGTCTAAAAACAAGGAATGTATTTTAATAACTAATAGGACTGACAAAATATTAATTGTCTTGAGACCCAGACAGATCCAATTTAATTTTTCTATAATTAACTGCTTAAGGTGTCTCAATTCTTTTTCTTTTTAAGATGGGGATTTCCATATCTAACTTGCGTCGTATAGGAGTTATTTTATAAGTTTTTTTATTGCCATTTTTTTAGAGTCGTGCAAGCAATTCTTCCTTCAACTCATTTCTATTAGGAGTATCGTTCGAAATTCTTGTTTTTTCTTTTTTTCTACCTCCTTTCATTGTCTTCCGCTGTGTGGCTTTTGGGAAGGGTCGTATCTATTCTGGAGATTTCATTATTTTTTTATCAGTGAGATCATTATGAGTATTTGCATCCATCTCTAAGCGCTGAGAATCGAGAAAATTTTGATTCCCTGCTTCCGGTTGTAGTCGGTCAGTAACAAAAGCCACTGGAAATTCCGATTCATCAAAGTTAAATGAAGGGAAGTAAAAGATATAACTCAAAATATTAACCAGAAACTCTACATCTTTATTTAAATAATAGTTGTAAAAATCTTTATTTAAATAATAGTTTTAAAAAATCTTCATTTAAATAATAATTTTAATAAATCTTTATTTAAATAATTTTAAAAAATAATTATTTAAATAATAGTTTTAAAAATCTTTATTTAAATAAATTATCTTTATTTAAATAAATTTAAAAAATAATTATTTGAAAAAATAATTATTTGAAAAAATAATTATTTAAATAATTTTAAAAAATAATTATTTAAATAATTTTAAAAAATAATTATTTAAATAATTTTAAAAAATAATTATTTAAATAATTTAAAAAAATAATTATTTAAATAATTTTAAAAAATAATTATTTAAATAATTTTAAAAAATAATTATTTAAATAATTAAAAAAAATAATTATTTAAATAATTTAAAAAAACAATTATTTGAATAATTTTAAAAAATAATTATTTAAATAATAGTTTTAAAACATCTTTATTTAAATAATAGTTGTTAAAAAATCTTTATTTAAATAATAGTTGTTAAAAAATCTTTATTCAAATAATAGTTTTCAAAAAATCTTTATTTATATAATAGTTTTTAAAAATCTTTATTTAAATAATAGCTTTAAAAAATCTTTATTTAAATAATAGTTTTCAAAAAATCTTTATTTAAATAATAGTTTTTAAAAATCTTTATTTAAATAATAGCTTTAAAAAATCTTTATTTAAATAATAGTAAAAGCCAGACTGTTTTGCTCTGTAGTCAGAGAAGCTCGATCAAAACTAGTCTTCAACCAGCTCAGTTTAATAACCAAATGAGCACAGTAAAAAATTTCGGGAAATGAAACATACTTGTTCTCTGAAAAACAGAAAAATTAACAAGATTGTTTTTATTAACTTGCCACATCATATATCCAGGTTACTAACATTTGCGTGGTAGCTAGTTTGCGTCCCTGCAGCTTCTGATTTGGCTGGGCGAGCAGGTTGAAAAAAATCTCGAAGACTTTTGCTTCTGTATGATATGGCAAACCCCCGGTTCCGAGCCCCTTTATAAAAAAACCGTTGGAATTTACGATGGTTTTAGCCAAAAGTATGAATAAAGTTCACTGTTTTCATGACTGTGATGACAATATTCTCCATCTCCAGCATCTTCCACAACAAAACTTCGCGATGGATAATACTTTTTCTTTTCATTAGTCCAACTAGGCCCACTTTTCTTTACATATTACCGAAGTTAAAGCCTCTAATAACATTTGATAACGTTGCTGTGTCCATTTTATCTGTGCTTTAATCAACAGCTAATGGAAAATGCAGTTTAGCTTCGTGCCTCATCGGCCAGTTGTGTTGTAAGATTTTCTGCTAGTTCCTTCACTCAGCCGGCAATGGTGTTTTTTGATAAACTGAAATTTAAAAATGTTTTTAACTGGTCGATACACACCTGTTCGCAAAACATCAGCATGTACTACTCCGAAAACGCTCTCTCTGAAAAAGACTTGGAAGCGTGAGCGATTTCTTCAGCCACAATGAAGCTAGCTTTCACCGTGGCCGCATTTTTGGCTGTGGATTTCATTAATAAATTAGGCTGCAACCACAATTGGTATTTTTATACTTGTACCATTTTTTTTTGAGGGCTAGCTTTAACGTACTTAGTTCCGTGTCAAAATTTCATGGCAGATTGTAATTTTTCACAATTGACGCCGTTCGTAACAGAAAAAAATACCGGTTTTTCTTCAAGTATTCTCCTCTTCATTTTCCTTGAAACAGTCTTCGGTCTGCATCACGTTTTTTGTATTGGCTAGCAAAAAGGGTTGCCATTCCGAAGACAATTATATAGCTTTAAAAATATAAGTGCCTTAAAGTCAATTTGATAAATAAACTGAAATCGATAACATGAGTAAAAAATCATTCATTATAAAATGTATAATTCAAATGTTTTCAAGCTTTCCTGTCCACATTAAATGACATGATGGGTTATGAGTTTGACATATGTGCTCTAATTATGTGAAGCAAAAAAATGACACAATAAACAATTGATGATAATATCTGTTATTAACATTTTGCTACTTGTCAAAAATTTTTCCAGGGGCTGCTTCTCTCCCCTCCTCCTTGAATACGCCCATAATCCTCAGGTGGTATTTATAAGGATGACCAACAACTTCATACATCATTCAACCAGGACTTGTCCGAGCTGTGGCGCAAGAATAGCTCCGAACCCTAGCTTGGAGGAAGCGGAACTAGCTGACCTGAAGCGAGAGTTCATGCAAAGAGTCTTTGTGAAAAGAGGCGATGAGTATTTAAGTTCTACACCACAGGAAATTGATGCTTTTAAGCGATTTATAAGCCGTGATCCTGGTTATGACGTTGTTATCGATTCTTTGAATGTGGCGTATGTGCTTAATGCCTCACAAAACGTCGATGCTGTTGTTAGTTTTTTTTCTACTTCTTCCTATCATATTAATGTTTCAAATGTTTCTATTTTTTGACGATGCTTATATATCTATTATTCACCCATTTCAATATAAATATTTTAAAGACCTATAACCTAATTTAAAATTTTTATCACACTGCACTCACAGATGAGAAAAGTGATTGAACACTTTTTGAAGCAAGGCAAGAAAATATTAGTTCTATCAAGACAACATTTAAAGTTATCTTTAAAGATGTCTATTGAATTTGATAAAAAACATGTCAGATGGTTTTTTGTGGATGATAGGTGAGTATATTTTTAATACTTAAAATATGTGTTGGTAATTTTATAATGTCTACAGACTCAAATTAATTTAAAGATTACATTGTTTCATACTTTCATATATTTTTTTCTCAGGTCTTTGGATGACCTTTTCGCGTTATATGCATGTTTCCATGGCAATATTGGATGTACTTTAGTAACTAGGGATCTGTTGCGCAACCACAGCTTCCAGTTTGGAGAAAAATATTCAAGATCGTTTGTTAGATGGCAGGAAAAACACCAGATTGTTTTCAATGGAATAGATTTTAAGAGCAAGAAACTTCTATTCAAGGTAAGCTTTTAGTCCTGTACGCAAGAAGATTCAACGTCAATATAGAAATAATTAGAGTTTTCAAATTACTTAAATAATTTATTATACTAAATTGATCTAATAGTATTTTTTAAATCACACTTCTACGAAGTATCCAACAGAACATGACACAAAAGTTCACTGGATTGGAGATACTGTTCATTTACCATGTAGGCAAACAAGACCCCCTGTTGCAAGCTATAATAGGGCCAACTTTTGGCTTTGTATACAGAAAAAATAAATTTTGACATTAGTCGAAGTTTTAAAACTTGATTCGGCAGACTCAATGAAGCGAATAAAGAATAGATTACTATCTTTTTCATTTATATTGACATAATTGTTGGTCCCCAATATATTAATAAATATGTTCGAAATTTTTCCACGAGTGCGTAACCTTTAGTAACTTCCACAACACATTTTTTCTTTACAATATTCTTAAGCATGAATATTTAAAAAAACTAGTTAAAACGGAATTTAAGAAAAAAATTCAGTTTTTAAATCTTTTATTTCAGAAAAATTCCAGTATTTTAATTTTTTATTTTAGCTGCTCCCATTAGGGGTCGCCACAACGAATAAATTCTTTCTTGTTCTTCCTCTTTTTTTCCTCGTGTTTCTAGCTTCATTCTTCTTATAAAGATTGTCTTCCTTTGCACGTTTCCAAACCATAAAAAGTATATTTCCTAATTCGTTTGACATGCTTTTTGAACTCGTTCTTATCTTATCTAACCTTGTAACCCTTAAGGAAAATTTTTAAATCTTGAGTTCTGATACCTGAAATTCTGCTTTTTGTCTAGTAAATTCCACTTTCTTTAAACCATACAGCATCCTGGATGACAGAACACTTTTATAATTTCTATTTTTTATTTTTGCCAACATTTTTGTTGCAGATCATCCCTGTTACTTTTCTCACCACACTGCTTGCACTCTTTTATTTACCTCTCTGAAGCATTCGCCATTGCTTTAGATCGTTGCTTTGAATAAAAGTCTTCCATCTTTTTCAATACTTGTAGACGCACCACTTCACTGTCTCCCTTTCATGTGCACATATTCTGTTTTTTATTCATTATCTTTTTCGCTTCCTTTCCAGCTCAAATCTCCACTCTTTCAAATGGTTTTTAAACCACTTTGAACTTTTCCACAAATTCTTTTTTTTAAACAACTTTTTTACGTTTTCTTCACATTTTTCACTTTTTTTAAACTATTTTTTTACTTTTTCCGCAATTTTTGTTCTCCATAAATTTTTTTCCAAGAAATATTTACTTGATATTTATAGGTTTGCGGTGTTTTAATGAGAATTTTTTCATTAACATCAAAACACATTTTTGGATGGATCCTACTTTTACAATTTTATTTACTTTGGCACATTAGTTAAAATGGGAGGTATACCATGAAGAATTCAAAACAAATTGTAATTAGAAAAAAATATTTAAGCAACCCAGAAATGTATTCAAAAACTAAAGATTTTTATTAAACTGTTTGCATCTACTCATATCTTTTCAGGCAATAATTAATAAAAGGCAAATTAAATCCTAAAAACTAAATTTGATTGTAAAAATTTATTTTAAACTATGCTATATAAAATCTTTAAACAAATTCTAAAGATACTAAATAATAAATAAACAGTGTTCCAATTGACGGTTCTTTCCCTCTGATCCAGCCATCCCTTTTCTTTTTCGAATACTCTTTTTCAGACGCCTCTGCGCATCTGTCACTTTTTTAAAACATCTTTCAACTGTTTTATTGTAACAAGACCAGGATGACACTTTTATTGGATGAATTAAATTTTTTTATTTCTTTATTGCTCATGTCACAGGTTAGATGAGGTGCAAAGGCTCTTTTCCAATCAAATAAAAGTTAAATTGTTTTTGCTTGAATGTTTATGTCATGTTTTTTCTCGGTCTAATTGATTTATAACCAATTCTGTATATCTATTTCAAACTCCTTGTTTCAAAAATTTAATTTATACAGAACCTTCTTTCTTCTTCCTTCATTGAACACAACATACATTGAAGCATATTTTGAAAAGGCATACCGAGAACCCTTTATAACAGTTAGAATGACTTCATTATTAATGATTGGAAATGATTCTGTTTGGTAATGTAACTGTCTTAGCTGATAAAGTACATATCTATGTCCTTCTATCAGACTTTTCTCGACTTTTATAACGAACCAAGTAGGAAAATACACGCTCACAATAATTCAACTAGTTTCCCACTTTTAAATTTATCTCCTCTTTTGAACCATGATGCGATATTCATAACCTACATATTCTGTTAGTTCTAGTCAACCAACTGGCTAATTTTACAAGACTAACTTCAAGAGCGCCAAGGTTATTTGGAATTTTATCAATCCTTTTAGTAGGAAAGGGGCATAAGTAAGCGAAAAATTGTAAATTCGTTACGTCTACTTGGAATATTGTTCACTAGGTTATTTCATAAATATTTAATATTGGAAGTTGGTACTTTAGATGAAACCCTCCCCCCCACACCCAAAAAACTAAATCGAAGATTTAGGCTTAAGTAAAAAGAAATCATTAGATAATTTAATTTGTGTCAAACTTCTTGTATTGTTAGTCTTAATCATGACCTAAGTGGACGTTTTGAAATTTTGAAATCGATGATTATGCCTTCCATACTTATAGCCTTTGTTATTTGATAGACTGGTCCGAAGATAAATCAGCTATTATATAGGTTAATCCAGAATCAATTACAGAGTTACGATTTAAAAAGAATGGAAAACCGTATCCAAGACTGGATGCACTTTTTTGAAGAAAAGGAATATAACAATATTATCCATCTAAAATATTCATAATAAATACTACGATATGGAGCGGGGATGGCTTAGATGGTAGACGTCGGACTTGCGACTCAAAGGTTGCCTGTTCGAATCCTTGACAAGCAACCGTGAACTATCATATACCTAGTGCATATGATGCCTTGTTTGCGACGTATGCATTGAGAGATGTGTTCGTCGTGTAGAGTGGCGCCTCGGCGCATAAGACCATGGTTCTCAGAACCATTGAAACATGGCCTGCGTCTGTCAAGCTGTGAACGATATAGACTATAAAAATAATAAAAAATAAATATACTTTCTAGCTGTTTTAAAATCGAAAATAGGCTGAAAACGCATGTCTTAAATTTAGTTTACAAATCTTAAATATTCTTGTAAACTTGCAAGCCTACTTATTCTATGTTTTATGTCATTAACTAAGTTAAATGAACTCCTTAATGATAATTTCCTATGCGCACATCTCCTACAAGTTTTATCTATATTACCGACTAAACGCCTAGAGCTTGATATATTAGCCACTAAGGTACTACTAGTTGATTGTGGTACACTTGCAACCAATTGATCAGGCCTAGAATTATTAATTATTGAGGGTTGGTACTTAAACGGATTATTAAGAAATAATACAATTTCACTTATATTGTTCTTCTTTCTTAATCTAATTATTGAATCATAAACTTTAGCGATTGCGTAACTAATTATGTGATCATTGACAGTAAAACTAATCCGCCTATCCTTTAAATTGCTTATTACTTCTTTCCACTTGGGACGCCTCTTACCCTTAGCAGGCTCAGGAAAAAGAGAATAGACAAAACCATTCAGAAGTGGTTCTGATGGCTTTGCATAAGACTCTTTAACAAAAGCCCTCAAGTCAAACTCCTCATTCATCAACACACCAGCACGCTCACTATTATTAGCTTCCATGGTCAATGACGAATATCGTAGTAATCTGTTGAAAAAAAATTAGTAATTATAATATAAAACATAATAAATAATAAAAGTCATTATTTGGAATGAATTAGTTTTTATAATTTTTTGAGATTAATTAATGCATTTAATTATAAACAGAACAGCAAATATCTTAGTGATGCCTATTTGACAAACTAAATCGATTATCCTATTTTGTTTTGTCAATAGCACACTAACTGAATTAGGCCGACAATTTTGGTTTTCTAATCCTTATTTTTGAACTATCCTATGATATGATTTCAAAAATTGCATTTCTCTCGCAAATCGCTGGTCAGAGCAGCAGCTCCCCGAAAGAGGTGCCTAGTAAAAATAGTATTTGTCAATTCGCGCACAAACTAAATTGAATATTTAATTTTGTTTTTTTTGGGTTATTTTTGAACTATCATATGATATGATTTCGAAAATTTCACCTTTCTAGCAAATCCCTGAACAGAGCAGCAACTCCCTAAAGTTAAAAAACTATTTGACAACTTTGTCAACTAGGCACCTCTTTCGGGGAGTTGCTGCTCTGACCAGCGATTTGTGAGAGAAATAAAATTTTTGAAATCATATCAAAGGATAGTTCAAAAATAAGGATTAGAAAACCAAAATTGTCGGCCTGATTTAGTTAGTGTGCTATTCACAAAACAATTAAAACTAAAAATATCACTCACTTTCCAAGAAGATTTCTCTGTACACATGCGTTCTACCTTATATATAGGACGCTAAGACGATTCTAGAATGTTCTATGAACATTTTGATGTAACCAAAGACTGTTTATGCATACGTGATATTTATAAAATAAATAAAAAATGAACACAGTAATTTCATGCGTCTCGAGAATTGAAAAATACGCGGACAAAAATATAGCTTAGATTTGTAACGTCAAACTCTTTAAATTTAAAGGGACATGCGACTACCTACATTAATTAAACAGGCCAACAAATAAAGTCTTTTTGGTGTCTTGAATTTCAAAATGATTCTAACTATATTTGACGTGCGGATTTCAAACATGAAATAAGTTTTCTTTTACCAGCTCTAGTTTTTCAGATCAGTTGAATTTTAATCTGCAGATTTTACTCCATTTATTGAATCACACTGCGCAATAGAAATCTCTATATATTTTTTATTTAACTTAAAATATCGTTTTTAAAGTCATTATATTTGCATTTTTTAAAACAAAAAAGTGAGTTCAAGAAAAAAAAGTTGTTTTTAAATAATTCGGATGTGTTTTGCTATATTTGTGGAGAATACACAGAAAAAGAAAACAGAAAATCTGAGTGATTTTACAATACAATACAATACAATACAACGACGTGTATTATTAACGTGGCGTAAACCCGGACGGGCTTCAAGACCACTTGGTTATGGAAAATTTGATAATAATATTAATGATAGATGAATAAATGGAAAGTATAGGAAAAGTAAGTTATTGAAATTGAACAATAATTTAAAAATAATTTGGCGAGCGGGTTGGCTTAGATGGTAAAGTCGTTGGATCTGCAACTTAAAGGTCGCCAGTTCGAATTCCTGTTCAGCCAACCGTAAGCTATCATATACCTAGTGTATATGATGCGGTGTCTCACGACCTATGTCGTGTGAGTGGCGCCTCAGTTGCGTGCCTTGGCGCATAATAAATAGGCATTTAAAAAAATAATTTATATATATATATATATATATATATATATATATATATATATATATATATATATATATATATATATATATATATATATATATATATATATATATATATATATATATATATATATATATATATATATATATATATATATATATATATATATATACACATATATATATATATTTTTTTTTTTTAAATAGACAAAAGATATATACATTTTTTTATAGATTGAAACTGAAATGATAATAACAATAAATTAAAGAAAAAAGTAAATATCTATATTATATTATTATGATTATTTTATATTTATTATTATTCTTTATTTTACAATTATTATTTACCATTAGTATGAATATAAAAAAGAATGAAATTGGGAAGCAAGAAATTGATTAATGAAAAATGAGCAGTCAATTTGTAAGTTATTGTTATCGGTCGAACAAGTACGTTTTCAGGGAACGGCTGAATGTCGCGGTCGAGCTCGGGGATTTGAGTCTATTGGGAAGACTATTTCAAAGAGTCGGCGCTGCGACAAAAAAGCTTCTTGCACCAGCATACTTGAGTTTGTAGCTCTGTGGAACTACATCTTTTGACCTAGCAGTACATGACATTATTGGACACACAAGCATCAACCTGATCAATCTTTCAACCTAAGGAAACAGATGTCTGGCTTCCGTGATCATAGCTTGCATTATTTATTGCGTTTGTGCTAAATTTCTGTATTCATTCTGGTCTTCAAACATAGGTAACTGCGAACAAAGACCAGTTTCATTTAACTCACGATACTGCTTGCAAATATCATGGTTCACTTCACCAGTTAGCAACATTGTCTCCAGCTGCAAGTATGAACGCAAACCAGGAATATCTCGATTAAACCTTTCTGTTAGTTGCATGATTGCAATGCCTATGACAGTGTGATATGCTGCTCGATAATGTTCCTCTGGTGTTGTTGCTACATAAGCTGGGTCGAGTCCACAATGCTTTTGTGGCGGCTATCCCACCCGAGGTACAGCAATCGGCTCGAGATCATATGCCAAAACCATACTGTTGACATTTTTGAAAATGGCGCTTAACTGTTGATCTGATCGTAGGCGACGCAGTTCTTGCACAACTGAATCAGTCGCAGAAGTGAAAACACCAAATCAACTCCTTGAGGGCCAGTGCAGTAGTGCCCTGTTGAAAAAAGGCCTCGAACCTTTCAGCTATTTCATCAGCAGTACCAATGGAAGCAAATGATTCCAACCTAACAAGTACCACTTCATAATGTTCAAGCACAGAAGACACTGTAGATACTCTAGTCAGCCATCTTGTAGGACAAAGAAGTTTTATACTATACTTTTTATTCAGTGGCTCATCAGGAAAGGCAATTATAAGAGACAATAAAGCATCACTGAACTGCTTCTTGACCTTCCCTGAACGATTGTATAAAAAAAAACACCTAACTTTTGGACAAAGGGATTTGCGGCAATAAGATTTGCACAGTGTGCAGAACAGTGGAAAAACAATGCAAGCGGATGCTCACTGCTGATAATAGCCTGACAACCATTATATTGGCGGATCAATATAGCAGCGCCGTCATAAGTCTGAGCTCTTAGTTTTTCTATAGGTAGTATAATTCTGATCAGAAAATCTTTTACTACAGCAGATAATGTTTTTCCGATCATATCTGGTGGGCTGAATAAACCAATAAACTGTTCATTTACATTCAGAGCTTCATTAAAAAAACGAATGCATATCGATTCTTGCTCTAACCCATTGCAGTCTTCTGTGCCGTCAACCACAACACCAAACTGGATTGATTCGGCATTAAATGTGCACACTGTGTTTCTAACGATAGAATGAGCTAAAAGTCTCAGCATTTCTTTTTGGCAGTTATGTGATATGAAACTTGTGGTTTGATTTAACCACAACTTTAGTTAATGTTCGAAGCCTTTTGAAATTCATTAACCTTGGTTCATCTAAAAAATAGAAAGGTCGATAATGAAGTGAACCTCAGAATCCCCCTATGAATATCACCCATGCAAAATAATTAGCAAAATATGAATGATTATTTATAAAATGTAAATCTGTCTGCTTGCAAAAAAAGAACTGATATTTTCTGAAAAGCATTCTGAATGTCTGCTTGTGAAAATGGAAAAAAATATATTACTGAATAAAAATTCTGTTTCATGCTATGGTTGACGATTATGCTTGTATTTAGATAGGAGTTGAAAAATTATTGTATTTGTTAAACTGAGGGGGGTCCATGTTAAGATGGACCCCAGGACCCCCCTAGCATCGCTGTCCATACATACTCACAATGTGTTACTGTATTCGCATTTTTTTATCCCATGGTTGACGATTAGGCTCGTATTAAAATTAAAGTTGAGAAATGTGTATTTTAAAAGAGTGAGGGGGTTCTTGTAGAAGTGGACCCTAGACCCCCTCAGGATTCCCGCCTACGCTCTATTGATAAAAAAAACCAGGTGAAGGAGTATTTAAGTAAGAAAAGAATATTTTTGTTTTAGACAGCTATCACTATAACTACACATACTCACAATGTATTACTGTATAAACATTTACTTTTATGCCATGGTTGACGAATATGCTCATATCCAAATAGAAATTTTTGAATACAAAAATGGAAAAAAAGTGGGAGGGTCCCTATTAAGGTGGACTCCCCTACTAAAAAAAAGTGGAGGGGTCCTGACCCCAGGACCCACCCAGGATCGCCGCCCATGATAGCTATCAAACTTGTTAGATATGCTTTTCATGACTTTATCTCTAGATCTTATAACTTCACAATGATCCATTAATAGTTATAATTATTAATAAAATTATAATCTATCATTATTTATTAAAATTAATCCTACTTTTATCCATACAGCATTTTCTAATTTACTAGGTGAGTCCCAAAATCTGTTAAGTTCGAAGATTATGTTGCACGTCACAGAAGGGCTAACAGTTTGAAAATGGTCAACGATGCAGTTTTTGAGCAAATGTTAATCGATATATGAAACAGGAAAGTCGTATGCAATATGGTAAATATGAACTTATGGTTTTTTGAATTAAATTTTCAACAATAAAATTAAATTTTAAATTTTTTTATTACTTTTTTACGATTATTCATCGATTAATGACCCTTGAAAATGGGGTCACAACTAGTTCATAACTCTTATATGCATGAAAGTTGTTTAAATTAGTTCAACTTTCAAGAGTTACTTTTTATTAGTTCTATAACTTCAGCCTTTTAAATTGGTTCAATAAAATGTCTATAAAGAGTTTCATGTTTTTTAAGAAAACAAGAGTCTAACTAAAATATTGTAAATTTTTTCAGTATTCAATTTATATTATATCTAACATCTTTGTTTTAGAATAATAATATCGATTTTTTATTAAGTTAAACCACTATAAATATTTCAGTAGTTTTGAAAAACTGAAAATATTTTTTATTATAAGAAAAATGAAGTCAAAAAAAAGAGACATGTAATTTTGTATACTTGAAGAATTTCCACTCAACATGAAAGGAACCATAAGATAATTTCGACATGTGAAAAAAAAACATATTTTAATAAAATAACTAGGTCAGCGCTCTTGAATTTGAAGAGAGAGCGCTATAGAAATCTATTTGATTGATTGATTGTCAGATTCGCCAAAGCAGTGCAGATTTTAACTAGCTCCACCCACATTTAGAATGCTTGCTAATGTTGGAACACATTAGCACAACTGTATGTTGTTTTGGAATGTTGCCATATATACTATATGTCTTATGACACCCATCTGTAATTATTATTATTATACAAACGCACACATATTTCGAACAATTACGAAAAAAAAACACACTGTCTTTCGAACGAAAAGTCTTTATGACACTCGTAAATAAATCAACCAGGAAATTTGTTATAAATTAATCTAATATAGATATATATTTCACAACTATATATACTAGCACCACTATATTTCATTAGATATATCGACCTACTTATTATAGATGTATCTCCCATATCCATTTTTTTAGATGTATTTTTTATATATCTGGATGAGTGGCAGTTAGCGCGGCACAATCACAATCTGCACCAATTTGGCGGACCTGACCCAAATATCTTGCAATGAAACGTGTTTTTCCAATATACATACACCCCTGGACGTACGATTGTGTGTCTTTTCACTTCTAAAGATAAATACGACATGAAATTGCATTACACACAAAATGTTTAATTAAAGCTTTAATTCGAGAACTTATAATACATTTCAATGTTAATCTTTAAAAATGTTTTTAAGGTATTTCGGGAAACCGTGCGTGAATGAAATATTTGTAGAGCTGATGTGACAAGTTATTAGTTGTTTCCAATGTATATATAGTACTAATAAACGTTTTCAACAGTACATTGTAAACCTAATTGTCCATCATTTTTAAATTTTAAGTTTTATAGTTTTATATCTATTAAAAAATCTATCATGCCAACATACGGAGGAACACCCAATCTTCTCCATACGGAAAACAAAAAACAACATTTACTCGAGTCTTGTTCACTGCTCAAGTAATCACCGCATAGGCATCCAAGTGCTGATGAGCTTCAATTGTGGGCAGTCAGGAATTTGAGACAAAGATGGTTTTGGAGAGAAGGTAGTAGTGTATTCATCTGGTTGTATGTGTCTCTGTGTCTGGGTACATGTATGTGTTTGTTTGTGCTCATCTGGTTGCTGTTTGTAAAGACTATTTTCATAGTTGTCAGTGCGTTTAAGAGATTTAGAGGTATAGCTGTAATCTCCGTAGAATTTGCTGTTTGGACTGTTATTGAGGGTGGCAGGATTGAAGCTGGATGTCTGAGTGACGTCAGGAAAAGGTGAAACAGCAGTGGCATGAAAACTAACAGAGCAGTTAATGGTGTTATTGAAGTCTTTCAGAGGGGTTTTCAGGTTTACAAATGTATCTTTGATGTCTCTATTTTTAACGGAGAGAGGTGAATTACTATAGAGACACTTCATTGAATTTTTGTAAAGACTACTGTGGTTGGGGCTGATATCGACGGTACCGTCAATGTTATTCGTGCTGCTGTTATCAGTGCACGGGTCATTTACATCGGTAAGCCACTTATTAACGCATGATCTTTTGTTGTCTTGTTCACTCTTCGATAGAGGTAGCCTAGAAAAAATTGAACATTATTTTTTATTCATCTTTCCAAAGCTCAAACTTAGTTTCTAAATTTTTATATTCAAGACATTTGATGTTTCATCACAGAATTCCAACCAATTGGTAATAGAGGTTGACAATTCATCCATGCTGTTGTGCTCGTTCAATGTGGACTTTTCATGTGAAATCAGCGTACTCTCTAGATCTTGAATGTTAAAAAATGAAACATACTTTAAAATTATACACATAAACATAAAAAGTTTTAACTATTAATACACACCTACTTTTTCTCATAATCTGTCTTGTTAAGACAATTATCAAGTTACAAATAATGAATTAACTTCAACTGGTCACCTTTATAGTACACAGACTGATCCTTGTCATTGATGATGCTGACATTTTGGTCATGAAGCAATGATTTTTGTGGGTAGTTGTCTAAGTCTTTGGGCTGAAACTTTTTAGTAGGTGTTCCAAAGGAATTTGTTTCTGGAGAACCTGTGGCCATCTGCATGCTAGGCAGACCTATAAAAAAAGGTAATTTTTCATATCAGCAACTTAAAATCACAGTATTCATGATGGTACTTCATAAAGAATACATTTACCTCTGAATGCGATATTGTTGTAAACAGTGGACATCGACGATGTCGTAAACAAAGTGTTGTTGCTAATGTTGCTGACGTTATTGTTATTGTAGAGATTATTAGGGTTGTTATTGTTGAATAAGTGACTAGGGGTGTTGCTGTGCAAACTTCTGTTGTTGCAAAAGCTATCAGTGCCTTGCATTACAACCAAAGCTTGAGCAGCTATTGCGGCTGATGTCACTTCTGCTTCCAAATTCACTGAAGTTGCTGGAAAAAATATAACTTTTACTTATGAAAAAAAATTTTAAGGTTGTGAATAGAATTAATTCTATATTTTAAAAAAAATTTAATGAAATATAATTTTTCTAATAAAGTTTTTAACTTTCTATATATCAAATTTTTATTATTTTTTTCCAACCAATTCTGTAATAAATATTAATGTTTTGAACTTATCTAAAAAATTGTTTTCGATATATATTTGAATACAATAATGATTTTTTTTACATAGATTAAGATTTAGATAGTTTTAGCCCAGAGAAGAAAACTTCTTCAAGAAGTTTATGGTCATAAAAAGATGAAAAATGACGCACTTGGCGTTATTTGTGACTTTTTAAAATATTGAAAAACATGTCCAATGAAAGTTGAACCTCAATCACTTTTGCCAATTTTCCCGATTCTTCAATCCTGAAGCAGATTTTTTTTAATGATAATGATTTTTTAATTTCAACTAACCCTAACCCTAATCTTAACCCTAATTCCTAACCCTAACCCAACGAATTTTTACATTAATTTAAAAACATTTTTCAACCAAAACTTCAACCTTAACTCCTAAACGCTAACTCTATTCTCTACCCTAATCTTAACTTTTAACACCTAACTACAATCCCTAACTTTAACCCCTTACACTAACCCTTAACGCCCTAACCCGTCGGCGAATCAAATGCATCCATCATAATAGTTATGAAATAAATGTTTTACAATATTTATAAAAATTAATTTATCTAAAAAACGATATAAAAATTATAACTATATTAATATAGGATTCTAATAAATATTTTGTTAATTAATAAAATTTGGACTATTCAAAAAGCGAACTCGGAGGCAATACTAACAGAGCAGAACGCTAAGCAATTATACCACAGGTATTTAAAGAAATGCGTTTACAGAGATTCAAACATTTAAACTTTGATTGTTTAATCTATTTGCCACATTTCTATTTGGAGCTATTTTTTTTTAGTTTTCAGACATTTTCTAAATTTATTTAATTTTTTTAACACGCATGTTTCTTCATGTTACAATTTTCACGGAAAATAACAAAAAGGCTTCTTTCACTTATGTGAAATTTCACTGAATTAAACTTTTTTTAATTTCTTTACAAATTTCACAGAAAAAAGACTTGACGTAAATCAATAAATTATTAAGGTTCTAGCCGCCTTTTTGTTTATGCATATGTGCATTAGTACGCAAGCTCATTATGCTTTTGATAAATCAATTCTTCTTAAAGCATAGCATATATTTATAATATACTATACTATTATACTATTATATTATACGAGACAGTTATTCGAGAAACTACGAAGCATTTTACAAAAGTCAATTCATTATCTTTGAAAACGTTTTAAGGTATAAGATGGACTCCGAATTTAATTTATAAAAACGAGAAAAAAAAGATAAAATATATAGTATTTTACAGAAAAGAGAAAACAGTTTATTCTTTGCTAATTCCTAAATCGACGATCTCGAAAGCTTTATTTTTATTCAAAAAAGGCCAAATAATTGCAAGTAAATGTTATTAAGCTATTATAAAACAACATGGAAAGGCATTATAAGTTAATTTGAAGTTGTGTTGTGTGAGATTGATGATAATTATTTCAACTTGGTTATAACTAAAAAGTGATTAAAAAAATCAACTTCAAGGTAAATACTTGTTTCGCTATTCACTTTGAATTTAAAGTTGTTATTGTATTATTTGAACGTTTATCTTCATGATGTTGATTCTTTGAAGCTTGTATAATTTCGAACTCCATGAATAAGGCGCACTAGCTTTTGAGGGTAAGTTTTATAGATACAAAAATGCGCCTTATACATGGTTTTTTACCGTCTTCTTATAAGTACTTATTCTTTTTTCGATAATAAAACGTGAAAATAAAAAACAAAGCTCAAATTTAATGATTCAATGAATCATTGTTTCATATAACTTAGATAAATACCATTCATCCCTGAATGAAAATCCCCACGGCTTTATTGTTTATTTATACAATGCATTAACGCTGATTAATGAATCAATGCCTGAGGTCTTAACCATATGCCGCAGTATTAACGGAAGGTTAAGGCGACACTACGTTCTAGAAATAATGAAATTGTATTTTTTTATTGATTTTTTTAATATTATTAGAATTTTCAAAATAATAAGTAAATAAATTGCATTCATTAATCAATATTTGTAATCTTTAAGAAATTGTCTTAAATTATGATTTTTAATAGTGTTAAAATAATGTTAAATATTAAACAACTAAATATACTCACTTTTTATGTAATTATTTTTTTCTCTGTTTTTTTTTCTCCGCTTCACCACACAACATGAACAACAGCAACAACAAGCCACCACGCTGCCAAGAAGTAGCACAAGCGTCACTACAAAAAACGATATCACCAGGGGAATCCTTTTTGGCATTGTGGAAAAAGCGTCAGGTAAACTATTCAAAAAGTATAATTAAAAAACAAATACTTTCTTAAAATTAAATGAAAACACTTTTGATGTCTGTTACTGTTTAATTAGCGCATGTTTGAATAATTGAATCTTTTAGAACACAGAAGAGCAAACTCACATAGGAAGTTTAACACTGGATTCGTAATGCGTATTGAAGGAATGTGTAACGGTATCTATATCGAAGGGCGATGAGGTAATTCTTACGAATCTGATGAATTCTTCATTTATTGGCTGATGCTCAAGTGGTTCCGGCTTGTTCAGAATGAAGGAGGTTTTGTCATTCAGTTTGAATGCTTGATGCCTGTCGTCATTATTTTTCTCTGTCCAAGGCTTTGTAACTGAAATTCGATCATTTTTCTTGTTTCTTTGGTCCTTTTTCTCCTTATCAGGTTCTTCGCCGAAAGCTTTTTGGCCGTTTCCGTGGTGTTTGTTTTTGTGAAGAGCAGGACAGCAGAATCTCTTGTGAGTGTCTCCACAACAGTACTCGTCGTCTTCAGAACCCCACTTGGGACATTGGAAACCAGTGTTCCAGGTACCATGAAGGTCTGTGTAGCCCGGACAAGAAGCTAAAGTACGAAGAGACCCTGAGTGAAGGAAATTTATAAAAGGTTTGATGTTTGTATTTCGAGAATAAGTAACAAGAGATAAAAAAACGATCAGGAAAATATTAAATACTGCGAAACTCATTTGGTATTGAGCATAAGGTAAATACTGAAATTTTGTAATGAAACTTTAAAAAATATTTTTTTTACTTCTAAATAAACAAAATAAAATAGTAAGAAATCAAAAATAAAATGTTAGTTTTCATTGGCACTCTACTGTGTATATAATCATTATAAATTCATACTTGATTACTCGGTAATTTGGAAAAAAAAAATTATTCATCATTATAATTTATTAAGTACCAATGTAAGTATTTTAGCATGATAATTTGTTCACAGTTAATAAATAATTGAACCATGTTAACAGTATTGTTTTGAAAAAAAAGTTAGTCAAGAGCCCAATTATTCATATTTGAACACATCACAGAATCCCTCAAAATATTTGATATTTTAAGTAGAACTGTTGCACGGTTAAAACTTTTAATCATGCGTTAATCGTATTTTAACGCAATATTTTTAGTATAATTGACATTAATATAAAATAGTAATATAACAAAATTTCTAACAAATGTAATAAAAATTTAATCAGATTTTTTTTGAAAAGTTATCAAAATTTTAAAAAAAGGATCAAATCCGCCAAAGCGGCGCCGAATTTAACTAGCTCCCCCTACATTTAAAATGCTGGCCAATGCTGGCAAATGTTGGAATTTAATCAATTTTAGTATATACTCATGTGTGTGTGTTTGTGTATGTGCGTGTGTGTGTTTATGTGTGTGTATGTGCGTGTGTGTGTTTGTGTGTGTGTGTATGTGCGTGTGTGTGTTTGTGTGTGTGTATGTGCGTGTGTGTGTTTGTGTGTGTGTATGTGCGTGTGTGTGTTTGCGTGTGATATCAAATACTACTACTACTACTACTACTACTACTACTACTACTACTACTACTACTACTACTACTACTACTGCTACTACTACTACTCCTACTTCTACTACTACTACTGCTACTACTACTACTACTACTAATTCTACTACTACTATGTATTTTGGAATATTGCTATATACACAATAAGTCTTAAAAACACAGTCTTTCGAACGATTTTATGATACTCATCATAAAACACACAAAAACACACACATCTTTCGAACAATTAGTCTTTATACCACATCCGTAAATCAATCAACCAGGAAATCTGTTCTAAATCAATCTAATTTATATGATAGATGTTTATTTCACAACTATATATATCAGCATGTTTCCTCTACGCAATGGATGAGTGGCAGTTAGTGTGGCCCAATCACCGTCTGCACCGCTTTTGCGGATCTGATCCAAAAAAAACATAAATGATAAAAAATGCATTTGTCACACATCCTTTTGGAACCAGTTAATCATGCAAAAAAATAATCCACATATGAAAGAATAAAAACGAATCCATATATGATAAATAATGCAATTGTCACACATCTTTTTTGAGCCAGTTACTCAAGCAAACAAGTTTTTCAACATTAGTTGAACCTAAAGAGACTCATTTTTTGTTAACTATGTGTCTTGACAAGCTGAATAGACGTCTACATGGAACTATACTTACAGAAGATGACAAGTACTTTTTTGCCAGTGTCGCAAGATCCGGAGATGTCCCTTCGTGTTGTTGCCAAGAAACAAGAGGACAACTCTCAAAGCCTACCTCAGATTCTTTTCTATAACGTTGAATGACTGACTTAGTAATCATTGAGGCATCTTTATCTTCAGAATCTGAAGTTACATATATTTGTAGTCTTTTGTTTGGTGAAGGCTGTATAGTTTTTAAGGTTTTATTTGTTTCTTATAGTTTCTTTAACTCTTTCATTTTTTTGAAAACCTTTCAAATTTATCAACCGGGGGTCTAATGATGTGGCAATTCTAGACCATTGGATATTCTGATTACTCATTCTATGCTCCAATTTAGGAAAAAATGTGGGTGAAACAAATGACATAAGCTGGATCATCTTTTGAAGTGCATATTTTTTGTGTAAATTGACAAATTGCAAGTAAAATTATTGAACATTTCAAGTATTTTTCACATTTTTCCCCTAGAAGTTCTGTTGCAAATCTTCAAGAAATGAGAAGTTTTTTGAGAAAATGCAGTTTTTCCCATTCGTTTGTTGACAGTGAATTAGTAGTGTTTTTGTTCACTTGCTGACAATGGAACCAAAACAGAAAAAACAGTTCAATTTGGATAAGTTAAATAATTACTAATTTTAAAATGAATTAATTTTTATTTAAATGTTACAATATTTAACGGCGTTAAAAATTGTAACGGTCGTTAAAATTGATTAACGCGTTAATCGAACGTTAACGTATATTAAAGCACAGCTCAAATTTTAAATTATGATTTAAGTATCCATAATAAGGTCCCAATCATAATTTAAACTAAACTGGAATTATGAATTAAAACTTTTTACATAGTATTTATTTACATAGTATTTATTTACATAGTATTTATTTACATAGTATTTATTTACATAGTATTTATTTACATAGTATTTATTTACATAGTATTTATTTACATAGTATTTATTTACATAGTATTTATTTACATAGTATTTATTTACATAGTATTTATTTACATAGTATTTATTTACATAGTATTTATTTACATAGTATTTATTTACATAGTATTTATTTACATAGTATTTATTTACATAGTATTTATTTACATAGTATTTATTTACATAGTATTTATTTACATAGTATTTATTTACATAGTATTTATTTACATAGTATTTATTTACATAGTATTTATTTACATAGTATTTATTTACATAGTATTTATTTACATAGTATTTATTTACATAGTATTTATTTACATAGTATTTATTTACATAGTATTTATTTACATAGTATTTATTTACCTAGTATTTATTTACATAGTATTTATTTACATAGTATTTATTTACATAGTATTTATTTACATAGTATTTATTTACATAGTATTTATTTACATAGTATTTATTTACATAGTATTTATTTACATAGTATTTATTTACATAGTATTTATTTACATAGTATTTATTTACATAGTATTTATTTACATAGTATTTATTTACATATTATTTATTTACATAATATTTATTTACATAGTATTTATTTACATAGTATGACCGTAAACCTGGGTGTCATGAGCGTACTGATGAAAAGCGAGCTCATGTCTAGCTGCTATTCTTTCGAAATCTCCAGTGTACAAAGAGAACAGTAAAGAACCAAGGACTGAACCTTGGGGGACTCCTACAGCGGAAACCGACATTGTCGATTTTGTCCCACTACAGCAGATGTCAAAACATATGTCATTTAAGTAGTCCCTAAACCATTCTAACGCAGAGTCAGAGAAACCATAGGAGATGTGCAGTCTTCGGAGCAGTGTTGCGTGATCTACCAGATCGAAAGCTGCCGATAGATCAAGCAAAACTAACAATGTAAGCTTACCGTCATCTGCTGCCCCAACGATGTCTGAAAAGACTTTGGTTATGGCAGTTTCTGTCGAATGATGACGACGGTAGGCTGACTGCAAGGGAGGGAAAAGATGAAATTCTGCGAGGTAGTTGACTACTCTGTGGAGAACTATTCTTTCCAAGAGTTTGGACAACACCCTCAAGTTTGAAATAGGCCTGTACGACGAAGTTTCAGTGAGTTTAAGACTTGGCTTCTTGAGCAGTGGCGTGATGTAGGCCGACTTGAAAGACTTCGGAACCCTGCCTGCCGAAAAAGACCTGTTGAATAAGCTCACAAAAAAAAGGAGCAATTATTCCAGATATCTCCTTCAACAGCCATGTAGGAACCGGGTCATTCGAGCACTGCTTATTCGGAAGCCCTTGAATAGCCCTAACTACTTCTTCTTCGTCGACAATGCTGAACCCATTCAAACTGAGCCCGTGCTCGCAGAATGAAAATGTTGGGTCATCTTGGGCATTGATTGACCTTCTCGCCGACGCAACTTTCTCTGTGAGATGTGCGTGATAGTCCTCAGCACTGATGCCTGAGACTGACGACGTCTTGCTTCTGCCCGCGATGCTAGTAATGAGTTTCCATGTGTCAGCTGGCTTCCCTTTGGACTGAGAAAGCTTCAAGTTCCAGAACTGCTCTCGCTTGCGTCTGCACAGACTCTTGTAAACTTTCAACTGCTTGACCCAGGCAGTACGTGCTTGCTCATTTTTTGACCTACTGTAGCTTCTCTCAAGACTTCTCTTAAGGCGTTTAGAGGCGCGACACTCATGGTCAAACCAAGGGTCCGAAGGCCTCTGGTGCACTCTAACAGTATTAAGAAGAATCAACTTATCGAGAATGCTAGTCAAAGTGGAGCTGTAGAGGTCAGCAGCTGAATCTACATCAAGGTCAGTGCTAGACGAAAGTGGAGACAATCGAACCTGTTGAGCAAACTCTGTTCTATCCAAGAGTTTCCAGCGTCTACTAGAAGTTTTTTTGTACACAGGAGGAGGCTTGGCCAGTCGACACTTCCAGACCAGCAGTTTGTGGTCAGAGAAGCCTACCTCAATGCAGTCAACTTCAAGACTCTTTCTCGAGGCAACAACATCAAGCCACCCTCCCTGACTATGGGTTGGTTGGTTGACTGATGTCTGGAAACCACGAGAGCTCAAGATATTCTGAAACGTCTGAGTATCGTTATCACTTGGATTTTCAAGGTGGAGGTTGAAATCTCCCAGGATTAATACTTCTTCACTGTATGTGGCCAAGGTGCTCATGATTTCATTGAAATCCTTGAAGAACACGCTAGAAGCATAACCTGTTCTATAAACAACTAAACTATTTACATAGTATTTATTTACATAGTATTTATTTACATATTATTCATTTACATAGTATTTATTTACATAGTATTTATTTACATAGTATTTATTTACATAGTATTTATTTACATAGTATTTATTTACATCGTGTTTATTTACATAGTATTTATTTACATTGTATTTATTTACATAGTATTTATTTACATAGTATTTATTTACATAGTATTTATTTACATAGTATTTATTTACATAGTATTTATTTATATAGTATTTATTTACATAGTATTTATTTACATAGTATTTATTTATATAGTATTTTTTTACATAGTATTTATTTGCATAGTATTTATTTACATAGTATGGATCATGAGGCGGGCTCTGATGGGTTAATGTGTGTGGTCATGGTAAAGTTTTAATCAAGGCAAGTTTTCCAATTTCTAACGCTTTTTAAAGTATTATTATTACTAATCATAATTATTATCTCATTCCGACAAATGCGAGCCGAATCTTCGGGAGCGGGAACAGAAATTTAACCATTTGAGAGCGTGGATAGCTTAGATGGGAGACGTCGGACTCAAAGGTTTCCTCTTCGAATCTCTGACGAGCAACCCTAAACAATCATATACCAAGTGTATTGATGCGGTGTTTGCAACGTATGCATTGAGAAATGTGTACCTCGTGTGGAGTGGCGTCTCTGGCGCATAAGTACCAATTGTAACAGGCCTGCATCTGTCAGGCTGTGAGTAATATAAACCACACAAAAAAAGTTTGGCTGGTGTTAAGAATTAGTTGATTGGCTCCCATCCAATCAGCAAGTTCATCAATTCATGATGACACCCTTTCATGCAGGTCAGCTGTATAACCTCAAAGTAATGACTTCAAATCTGGAATTCATCAGCATACTGATAAAAGGCAAATTCATGTCTCAATGCTATTTTCTTGAATTTCCAGTGTACAAGAAGAATAGTAAAGGACCAAGGACTGATCCTAGGGAAAATACAGCGGAAACTCACGTGGGCGATTATGTTCCACTATAGTGAACGTCAAGGAATCTGTAGCTCAAGTATTATTTAAACCATTCTAACGCAGAATCAGAAAATAAATAATAAAATTGCAGTCTTGATCTACCAAATCAAAAGCCTCAAATAAATAAATCAAGACGAACAGTGTGAGGTTACCATCGTGTGCTGCTTAAGGATTTATGAAAAGACTTTGGTTAAGCAGTTTCTGTCAAATGATAACAATAGTAAGCGAGCTGCAAAGTGATTAAAGATGAAACTCCGTGAGTTAATTGATCACTCCAAGGAGAAATACTATTTTCGGGAGTTTTGACTGTACAATCACGTTTAGAATAAGCTTTTAGGACAAAGTGTTTGTGAGTCTGAGGCTGGGCTTCTTAGGTAGTGTCGTGATGACTTGAATAACTGAGTTGAGTGACTTTGCAACCTTGCCTACCAAATAAACGTTTTGAATAAGCTCACTAATAAAAAGAAATTATTCCAGTAATGTTGGATCATTTGAGCACTGGTTTAATGTATAAATTAACATGGTGAAAACTAAAAATCCAAATATCTTGAAAATTAAAGGTTATAAATTTTTTAATGTGCTCTTTCCAATGATATAAATTAACATGGTAAAAACTAAAAATCCAAATATCTTGAAAATTAAAGGTTATAAATTTTTTAATGTGCTCTTTCCAATGATATATTTCTCGTTGTTGCCCAGAGTAATAAATGCAGAGCGAACACAAATAATGAATATGCGAATCACGGATTATAGCTATCTATATAATAAAGACTATAAATTTATAGGCTATACAATTTTTATTTAAATTTTTGCAATGCTTGTGAAATTGATTAATACAATTTTGATGTTTTTTATTTTTAGCTTTTGGAAATGCGATAATGATATATATTTAATTATATGTCTGTATGTGTGTGTTCTTTTGTATATGTGTGGACATTTTTATGCTTGAAAGAGAGTTTTTTAAAATGATATAATATAGTTATAATTATCATCATCAAGGTCCTAGGTTCAAGTGCAACCAATGCCCTAGTAACCCAAAGGCGCAAATGAAAATATGCAGCTGAAGTGGCCTGGAAGCCCGTTCGGGTTATACGCCACTATAATAATGCTCTTCATTATTATTATCATTATCATCATTGATTTATGTTAAAAGTATACATAGGATCCGAATTTAGTTCACTCTTCTACTCCCACACAGACTTCAAAGAAATCTCCATGGTCATTATTTACTCATTATCTCATCATTAGTTTCTTTATACAGTAAGCATGATTTAATTTTTTTATTTAATAAATAACAACTTATATAAGCAGGTTTCATAATTATTTTTATCAAGTGAATTGTTTGTTTTTGATATAAGAAAATTTAGACTTAACAAAAGTTTGGTACTGTCCTTCATGTTTATTAAAATAAACCTAATAATCATTCAAAAAATAATTATATATTGAATAAAATGTTATAAATCAGTCTATATATGCAGAATGAAAAATACCCGAGTTAAACATGAAGAAAAAAATGCAGAAAATCTTGTTTTTTCCGAGTGAGTATAAAGAGTTATTTGATTGTTTTTATTAGAGCGGTGCTTTATTCTAAGCTAACATTCGATAAACGCGTTAATCAATTAAGGCACGTTAAACATTTTAACGCCGTTAAAAAAATTAACGCAATTAAAAATTTTAATGCATTAAATTTTTTTGTGGCTGTGTGGCTGCATTGCCAGCAAATGAACACAAACACTATAAAGTTACTTTCTAAAAACGAATGGGAAAAATTGCATTTTGTCAAAAAACTGTTCATTGCTTCTAGATTTTCAACAGAACTTCTAGACGGTGAAAAATACGTAACATGTTCAATAGTGTTACTTGCAATTTGTCACTCAACAAAATCACAAAATGATCTAGCTAATGTTATTTGTTTCAAAACAAAAATGTATTTTTGCAGAGAAATATTAATAAAAATATCCAATGGTTAAGAATTGCCACACATTTTTAAAAACGTAAAATGTCTTCAAAAGGATGAAAGAGAAGCAACGAGGAGTTGGAGAAACTATTAGAAGATAAGAACCTCCAAAACTATACAGCCTTCACCAAACATGTGACTACGAACATATGTAGCTTAGCTACATTGTAGCTTCAGATTCTGACAAAGTCAATAATTCAACGTTATTGAATAGAATCTGAAATTGGCTTTGAGAGTTATTTTCTTGTTGGGTAGCAACAACACGAAGGAGCATATCCGGCTTTTACGAAACTGGCAAGAAAGTACTTGTCATCACTTGCAAGTACAGTTCCATGTGAACGTCTATTCAGCTTGTCAGGACACATAAGTAGCAATATATTTGTAAAATAAAAATAGTGGAACATTAGAAAATATATGGCAATATAAATTTAAAGACATAAAAGACATTGAAATAATTTTCTGTACATCGAAGCCACCTTCGTACTCGTCTTCTTTATGATTAGACATTTTTCTTTGCCTATAACTTGCCATTGCTAAATCAGCTGCACAAAATCACAAATAGTATCGCATTAGGAATGCTCAAACACTCAATCGTAAAAGGAGCAGGCATCGCCGTCAGAACCAAACCAGTGGATTATAAAAGTATAAAAGAAATATAGTATATATTTTATTCTATGTTCATTTGAATTGTAAATTTCACCAAAAAATGACCATTATCTTCGTGGAACTACCCAGTGTTTTTAGGCAACAAAGGGATTCTGATGATAAAACTTACACATTTCTATTTTTTAACTTTAGAAAACACTAGGAAATTGAATCTCCCTTGTAGATATTAATTACACTGGCCGACAGTCGTCAAGACGATTTTTGATTCGAAACAGCAAAAGATACATGTTTTTTTTCCTTGCAGCCATTGCGTCAGTTTGACATAACATCTATTGCACACTAGTTGTGGTTTGTCTTGATCTTCTAGTTGGCAATCCAAATGAAACCTTTATGCAGATTCCACAAAATTTGAAATTGGTCTACGCTGACTATTTTTTGTGAATTTACCACACATGTACACAAAAAGCATGAAGAGAATGTTTACATGAACGCGATTGCCGATTCATTATGTATATATGAAGTAACAAAATAAATTATACTTTTAGAAACTGATTTTGTCTCTATAACCTTTAATTATGTTATGAACTCATAAAAAATTCAAAATCGACAATCCAACATGAATATCTATCAAATAAAATAATAGAATCAGCATGATCATAAACAATGCAATTATAATTATGAGGATAGTGTTAGAGGATGTACTGAAGGAATATGGAATGAAACTGAACGAGGAGAAATCCAAAGTTGTAGAGCTGGTTGGTAACACAGGAAGTGAAGGATGTCAAGAATGGGTAATTAGATTTAGGACCATACGAAAATATTACGAGATAAGGTATTCAGAATTAATGCTTAAATTGGAAACAAGAGTGATTGTTTAGTTAAGTGAAATGATGAAAAATGCTGGAAGCCTAACCGGCATATTAAAATATTGAGCAAAAAGATCTGGGAGTCGTTTTATCGTGGGCAGGAAAGCATGGAAAAGCTTGATTGTAGGAAGGATGATATATAGTGTTTGTGCAGTTAGGTGGTCAGCTAAGGAGAAAAAGAAGATAGAAGTTTTACAGACTAAGTTTGGGAGATGGTTATGGAGGTAGAATGTAGGTCATATGAAAAATGTAGAAAATTGTGGTTGAAAGCTTGGAGAACAAGAACCGATGGAAGGGGTCCATGGTTACAATGACGAAAAGTTGAGAAGCTAGATAATTGGTTGTCATTCATCCATCTCGTGAGATGATGATAGCGCTTTGACGGCAGCTTCTAGAGTGGCTCAGCATACCGATCCTGGATCGACAGTCTCTGCTGCAGCGGCTGCAGGTGAAGTCGGCTGGAGGATCGAGATCCTGATTCTGCTGCCTCATTTTTCTTCTTTGCCTTCGGGATTTCAGATGTTGCCTGCGTTCTTCCTCGCCCTTTTTGATGCCTTTGTGGACAGTCTGGCGCCAGCCCCTCCGGTCATCGGCTAACTTTTCCCATCTGCCAGGGTCGATACCCGTAAGTTTGAGATCGCGTTTGCAGACGTCTTTGAACCGTAGTTGCAGGCGACCAACTAGACGGTGTCCTGTAGCCAGCTCGCCATAGAGGATGTCCTTGGGTATGCGACCTTCTTCCATTCGACGCACGTGACCCAGCCAGCGTAGACGTCTTTGGCATAGAAGGAGGTGTATGCTGAGTGAGTTGGCTTGATTGAGTACGGCTGTGTTGGTGACTTTGTCTTGCCATGTTATGCCAAGGATGCGTCGAAGACAGCGAAGACGAAAGCTTTCGAGACGATCTTCTTGCCTGGCATAGGAGGTCCAGGTTTCGCTGCCATACAACAGAGTGCTGAGAACGCATGCCTGGTACACTTTGAACTTGGTGTTTCGTGTCAGTTGGTTGTTGGTCCATACACGTTTGCTCAATCTGGCCATGACGCTGGCTGCTTTGGCGAGCCTCTTATCAATCTCGATGTCGAGGGATAGGCTGCTAGTAATGACGGAGCCCAAGTATGTGAACTTGTCAGTGGCCTCCAGCATCTGATTGTCGATTGTGATTGAGGGTGGAGCAGGGATGTCTTGACCCATGATGTTGGTTTTTTTTCTACTGATGGTCAGACCGAATTCCCTGCAAGCCTGAGCAAAGCGATTCATCAGCTGCTGAAGGTGTTCCTCGGTGTGTGACACCAGGGCCGCATCATCAGCAAACAGCATGTCTCTGAAGAGGATAGCGCGAATTTTTGTCTTAGCTCTTAGGCGTGCCATGTTCAGCAGCTTCCTGTCACTTCTGGTGGGTAAATGAACACCTTCGGCAGACTCTTTAAATGCAAAGTTCAACAGCATCGAGAAGAAGATACCAAATAATGTAAGCACTAGCACACAACCCTGTTTGAACCCACTCTTGATTATGAAGGATTCTGAGGTCTTCCCATCGTAGCTGACCACATCTTGTGTGTTTTCGTGATAAGAAATTGTAATGTTGAGCAGCCCAGGTGGACAGCCAATCTTCTTGAGTAGCCGAAATAAGCCGTTCCTGCTTACAAGGTCGAATGCCTTAGTTAGGTCGATAAAGGTGATATACAACTGCATCCGCTGCTCTCTGCACTTATCCTGGAGCTGACGCAGGGAGAAGATCATGTCAACTGTGGATCTTCCTGATCTGAAACCCTATTGCGATTCAGGATACACACGACTTGCTAGGGCTTGGAGACGGTTGAGGACAATGCGTGCAAAAGCTTTACCCACGACGCAAAGCAGTGAGATGTCCCTGTAGTTGTTGCAGTTGTTTAATTCGTTTCGTTGTTCAGCAGTCTGGAGAAGAATAGTCTCAACCAGCTGCGCTGCCTTGCCAGGCTCTTGAGTTAATTCTCTTGTCTTCTTGCCCAGCCCGTGTACTGCCCTATCTGGTTCCAGAGCTGGGCAGTCTGTCCAGAGATGAGTTGTTGTCTCCTGGGCTGTCTTGCAGAGTCTGCATAAGTCTTCTTGGCTCAGACCAATTCTACATTGGTAGGCTCTAATCGCCGAGTGGTGCCCAGTACGGAACCTGCTCAGGTTGGTGCGAGCAAGTTTGGTGAGCTCTTCCTCAGTTTTCTTGAGCCTGCCTTTGTAGATGCCATTCAGGCTGTCGTTACTGAAGTGGATTTCTTGTGGTCTGTGGCTTGTGACTGCTTGGCAGATCCTTGATCTCGTTAGTTCTTGGTCTAGCGGGGTTAACTGTGCCCTGATTCCTGTAGCTGCTTCTGCATCAGCCTCATCGTTTCCGATCAGATAGCAGTGGCTTGGAACCCAGATGAAGATAATCTTTTTGTTCATGTTGGCACACTGTGCAGTTAGCTCTGAGATTCGATGGGAAGAGAGAGAGTTGGATGCCATTAGCGAAAGAAGCGGCTTGCAATCGCACACAATCTTTGCCATGCTCCAGTTCTCTCTCTCACTCAACCATTTCAGAGCCTCCTCAACCGCAATTCTTTCAGTGTTTATTGGGTTACTCTTGTATCCTGTGGGCTTGTTCCAGTTAGCTACTTTCTGATCGCTTTGGTACACTACCACCGCAGCACCCCCAAGCTTTGCCATTCCTTGCACCGAGCCGGCAGTGTAGATGGTAAAGTCAGCTTCGCCTTCCTGAGCGATGGCATCTTTAGCTGCTTCCAGTTGCATGAGATCAGAGTCGTGCTTGCTGGATTTGGAGTAGCTGATGTTGAGAGGGAAGTTGAACCAAGGCGGCTTTGGCTCGTATACCGCTTCGTGCAGTGGGTTTTCTGGGAAAAGTGCCTCTGCTTGTTGAAGTAATTTGGTCCTCCATCTGTTTTGTTTCAGCTTCTCGGGGACATGTTTCTCTGCAAGTGACTTCATCCAGTCTTCCTGCTTGTAGCTCACCCATTTGACGGCCCTTTTGAGGGAAGCTTGATCAAACCTCGTCTCCATGTTGGCGTGGTCTGCTTCAACGAGGACTGCTTCAGAGGGCGTTGTTGCTGTAAGACAGGTGAGGATTTTGGCAGCACGAAGTTGGGCCCTCTCAATCTTGGTGATGTGGGTTTTTGGAGTCCAAGGTGTCCATGCAGGGCTGGCGTATTCCATTATGCTCCTTTGCAGTGCACAATATACACTTCTTAGCCCAGTTCTCTTTCATCCCCATTCCGTTCCTCTGAGGTTGCGGATGATATTATCCCGTTTCCTTACCTTGTCCACTATCATGTCTGTGTGATGGCCAAAGTGCAGGAGTCTGTCATATTTGACTCCAAGAAAGGTCGGGTTCGGTTCGAACGGGAATGGGATGTTGTTGATGGTGAGCGACGGTTGCCAATTGTGTTAGTTGTTGCAGTCGCTGCGGTCGCTCTTGTTTTTATACAGGGTGGCAATCTTGACATTGCGCATGTCCTGTGGAACTCTACCTTCTCTCCAACATAGGCAAAGAAGCTTGTGAAGTGGTTCTAGTAGAGACAGTTTACCGCATTTGATTATTTTTTTTTGGATGCCATCGTCTCCTGGTGCTCTTTAAAGCATCAATAGCTTTGCTGAGTTTGGCCATGGTCGGCTCGACATCCAGCTCTTCCAAGACTGGCAAGTCTTCAATAGCGTCCAGTGCTATCTGAGTCACAGAGTTTTCTTTGGAATAAAGTTCCAGATAGTGTTCGACCCACCTTCCCATTTGCTTGTTTTTTTCTGTCATGGTCTCTCCTGATTTGGACTTTAAAGGTGCAGTCTTCTTTGCTGACTTGCCTGTTACTTTTTTGATGCCTTCATACATGCTCTTTACGTTGCCAGCGTCTGACGCTTGTTGAATGCTATTCGCCAGTTGAAGCCAATAGTCATTTGCGCAGCGTCGAACCGTCTGCTGGGCTTTTCTTCGGGCAGCTTTCAACTCTTCGAAGGTGGACTGACTCATCAGTATAAGCAGTTCCGCCGTGAGCAGGCCAGAAGTTGTCAGAGGCAGTACAGAGACGCACGCCGTAAAGGAGCACTTTATAGGCAGTGGGTGCTTATCCCCACTGCCACCCTTTGGCTATGACAACTTGGATGAGGCTGAGTGGCTACTGGAAGACCGTCTTGACGGCGAAGACCTGGGAGTGGTTCAACTCGGCAAGTTGTGGGCGCTGAAGCGACGGGGGATGACGGCCTTGATGGACGTCTCCTCGATCTCGTGACCCAGCAGCTTGTGGTAGAGGTAGCTCGAGACCGCCCTCTCGTGCACCGCGAATGTACGCATCGCCGAGTGCATACGGTCGAACGACGTGGACTTCCAGATGAAGTCGATGACGAAGTTGTGCGTGAGTTCGATAGGCATTGCACTTCATCTCGACCGACACCTCGTCGATGTAGTTGTCGGGCACCTTGATGACGTGGCCGATGCCACTCCACGGCTTGGCGGAGTCTCCGATGTACCTGATGCGCAATTCGTTGCCCTGCATCACTTTCATCTCTTCGTTGGCTTTGACGAGGTGAAAGTAGGCGATCCTCTTCTTGTTGAGACCGACGTCCCATCGGATCCCGATGTTCTCCTACGACTGCGATTCCTTCAGTCTCCTGTCACACTCCACTTCCAGCTTGACCAGAGGACCCAGGATCTGCTGGTACTGATATGCATCCCCGTACCGGATGAGGATTGGTTAAGGCTCCTCGACAACGCCTGGCTTTTCGAGGTTATCCAATTTGGCTTCAGGGTTGTCCTTCCACAGCTCCTCCAGCTTTTTGATCTGCTTGGCGTTGATCTGGCGAGCCCTCATCTGCTCCTCGTCAGAGGGACTCTTCACCAACCCCGTCAGAAACTGCTTGTCCTGGATCAGCGGCGACCATTGCGACGGGTCCCAGTTCATATCCTTGAGTGAACAGTTGGACGCGCACGGTTGACGACACAATAAGACGACCACAGCATCTGCCTTAGCGGACACGAAGCCGAGCAGGAAGACGTTGCAACACGCGCAATTGTAGCACTCGAGCACCGTCTCGCCCAGGGGACCCTCCTTGTGCAGGCTGACCTCCTTCGTCTTCGGACGCACCAGGTGGTTCACTATGTGACTGCCTGAACAGCCTCCTTGGCCATTGCAAAACCACTTCTTGGTGGCGTTGCACTGCACCACGCATGCAGGGTCGTGAACGCCACAGTACTGGCAGGCGTGTTTTGGCAGGTCGGTGGAGGTGTACTGCTCGTCCTCGTCTTCCTCGAAGGCAAACTCCTCACCACTTCCTGCAGGCTGTTGCTGTTGTGGTTCGCATTGTTGCTCCCCTTGCTGAACTTCCACCGTCTTAAATTCTTGGTGGTTTTCTAGTTGAGAGGCTTGAGTTTGAGAGGGGAATGTGAAGTCAATGTCTAAATCATCGTTCAAGGTATCAGGGTAGATAACATAATTGTCGTCAGTATCGAAAAATGTCAGAGCTTGAGAATTGAAGCCGTCCATTGTTTTTTGTAATTCGAGTTTGACAGTTTAAATCACGCTTTTAAAGTGCTGGCTTGGGAAGAAAGTTGAACTTTTATTTTTTTAAAGTTCAATAAAACTTCCAAAGCATAAGTAACTGTCTAAATTATCTTATTTTACTTATACTAAAGAGAAAATTTTGAAAAACGTCTTTAAAGCTAGAAAAAGTGGTACTGAAATGTGTGGGTGCGATTTGGAGACAGAGGGAAAGAAAAGAAAGGGAAAGATTAAAAATGTAGTTTCGAAACAGAGGCACTATAAATATACTACTAATACTACTAAGATATCTCAAAAACGTGAGGAGATAAGCATTTCAGATTTTGTTTTCATTTTTAACACAAATTTTATTTTAAACTACCTGAATTCGATTCACAAAATTGCTGTTGGCCAGTGCTATAACTGGTTTCTCATCAATTGACCATTTTGATTATTTTGAAAACAATCATTTCAATTTTAGTAATATATTTTTTAAAGTATGTCAGATTGATCATGTTATTTTTAGACCTGTGGGTCAGATCCGCCAAAGCGGTGCAGATGGTGGTTAGGGTGGCTGCCAGTCATCCAGATATATAAAGAATACATCTATAAAAAGTAGACATAGAGGTTAGATCTATAATTATTATAATAAGTAGGTCGATGTATCTAATGAAATATAGTTGTGCTAATATATATAGGGAGAAGTTGCACAAGTCGGGACGATTTTTAAACGTAGCCTCATAGCTCAAGTGCCTAAGAAATAATTTAAATTTAAATCTATCTAGCCATTTTATTGATACCTTTTCTAGTTATGTGAACTCAAGCATAAGACTAGATAAAAAACAACACAAGTTTTTTTTACTTCAAGCATGAACACCAAAAAATTCCATGTTTAGCCACTGGGTACTCAAGATGGAATGCTCTGTTCCCTAAGATGATTTATATTGTATTTAATAAAAAATGCCATTTAAAAGTTGTATTTATCGTCACAATTATTTAGTTAACTAAAGAAATACACGAGTTTGTATTTTAATGTCTTGTTGCTCGTGCTCCTAAGTTTTCTCACATTTCTCCTTATCTTCGTTTGTTACATTGGTTACCTTTGAGATCTAGAGTGACTTTTAAAATATGTTTAAATATGTTTAAAATTTATAACTGTAATACTCCAATTTACCTTAAAAATCTAATTAAACAACCCCCTAAATCTGGTCTAAGATCATCTACCTTTAATCGTTCTTTTCGTTTTCCAGTTAAACACTCTTTTGCTAAACGTTCTTTTTCTTACTGTGGTCCTCTTTTATGGAATTCTTTACCTTCTTCTTTAACTTCAACTAAGTCACTCATAACTTTCCGTCGAGGCCTGAAGACGTACTTGTTTGGGACGTGATGGCTGAGCGCTTTTGTTCGCTTAGTAAAGGGCGCTATATAAATTATTAGTGATTGATTGATTGATTGAATTTGAATTGACATTTAATCAAATTGACTAAATTAAATTAAATTTAGCTTTTAGGTTAATTTAGCAAATTTAACTTTTTTTTGCTCTAGGCTTTCTAGTTTTCATTTCGACCTTTACTGGTTCAACTTCTTCAAAAATTGCTTCACTTTTTATAGTTGTGTCAAAGCTATTGAATACTAACAGTTTTTTTATATTTAATAAAAAAGTACAATATTGGTTTGTGTTAATTTTCAATAGTCTATTTAGAATATAAACTTTATATAGTCGATCATAATAAGAATAATAAATGTCGTTTTTGTATAGCACCCGGGAACGCAACTGAAGCGCTCTCACTACGTCGTTATGAAATAAAGAAATCAATATAATTATAATAGTAAAGTTATAAAAAAGAAAGCAAAGAGTAGCATGGAGTAATTATTATGAGTGATGAGCTAAGTTAAAATAATGAGTTTTCAGTTTGGCTTTGAAAGTCGAAAATTGGTTGAGTGCAGGTGGAAGGGCATTCCAAGTTGTTGGAGCTGCGTGACGGAATGCTCTTTTTGAGATGTTGTTTGTAGTGGATTCTTGGTTGAAGAGAAGAGATGAAGATGAACGCAGTTGTTTGTTTGATGTTTTGTTAGTTATGAGTTTGCTGAGATATGACGGTATTGAGGTTTGAAGAATTTTGAATGTAGTGATGGCTATTTTAAAGGATATTCGAAAGTCTATAGGAAGCCAGTGAAGTTTTATAAGATTTTCCTTTGATGACTGAACAAGGTGATGGCCTGGGTAGTCACAATTGAGTGTGATTATAGCAGCCTTGTTTAAAACTGTCTGTAGACGATTTCTTCCTTGATTGGTGATATTATATAATAGCGAGTTACAGTTTCAAGCCTTCTAAGTATTAGACATCGGGAAAGTGAGGCGGAGAGATCAGTAGTAATGAATGGGCGTATGTGTTTGATTGCTTTGAAATGATGGTGTGATGATTTGATGATAGATGTGATGTGGTTTTTGAAAGTGAGTTTGCTATCAAGGGTGAGTATTTTGAGAGTGTTATTGATGGGGATGTTATTTGAGTTTATGTCGAAAGATGATAGGGTATTTAAACTATTAAGTTGAAAAGGGGTGTTTAGTTTTATTATTTTTGATTTAGTGGTGTTAAACTAGAGATATTTATTGAGGAACCAAGTTTCCATGATTTGTATGCAAAATGTGAGGTTACTAGTAGCTTGGTTGGATGTATTAGGTGTGATGAATTGAAGAAGTTGTATATCATCAGCATATTTATGATATGTTATATTGAATTGGTTGACTATATAGTCTATATAGCTTTATCATCCCCCGAGACAGATTAATGCCAGAGACAGATTAATCAATGTCTATAATCTCTTCCTACGTTTAATCCGTGGTCCATGTTAGGAAACTATGACCATGCACATAATCATGGTCATAACAGGCCAATCACTCAGTTTATAATTTTACAACTTGCACACAATAAAACTGTATTGCACCATCTAATTACTAATAAAAAATTGAAATTATTTACCTTCGAAAGTTGAGGAAAAAAAAGCAAAATGCAATCTCCTAATATTTTTAAAACTCTTTTAGAAATCAATTTTTCAAGTATTCTAATTGAATGAGATAACTTTCCGAAACGAAACCAACATAAAAATGTGTATCTAAGATGGATGCATAGATAGAAAAATTTTTTTCAAAGCGCGTAATTGTAAATAAGCCCGTTCTATCTTTGGAACCGGTTCATCTTGAGCAACCTCCTTGTGATAAATACAATTACATAAAAGGTATTTATATTTTAAATTATTTTTCTTTTGCTAAAAGAATATCTATTTACAATTTAACACATAATTTTCAAATACAAAAATTATCTAATTTTCTTCAGTTGTACTTTTAAAACTTTTTAGATTCAATTTTCTTCAATAAGTTAGATTTATTCTTAACATAAAAATTTGACAGCCTTCCATCAGTCATTCGCAACGTTTCCTGTATGAATCATTGGAAAAGTGCATGATGAAGACGATGAAAATAGTCTTGATGATAGTTTAGATACATCCTTTTTTAGGAATGAATCAGAAACTATTGAGAAAACAAATTGTTAAAAAAATTAAATAAATCGATTTTAACAAGAACTTATTGTGCTTGACATGTTATGCATGACATGTGGTAAATCGAACAAGTTGATATACGATGTCTTTCGTTAATAGATTTAACTTAAAATCTAATTAAAATAGGATTTTTAAATTTCAATTAACATTCATTTTTGTTTATATCATTTGAAAAATTTGGGTAAATGTTGATGCTGACAACATTAAAAGATACAAATATTCAAGAATTTGAGACTAATCTGATGAAGCCTCTTAATGAGTTGTTTTGAAATTCAATGTAGACTAATAGACGAAATGTTATTCAAGCATTAATTAAGGAAGGTAGTTTTAATTCTTCAAAGCAACTAGTTACGCAAAAATATTCACAAAATGAAGTAAAAATAAAATAAATATAAATTAATATTTAATTAAAAGAAAGTATAAAAAATAACTTTTATGTTCACCAGAATCTTAAAAATATTCTAAAGAGTTTAAATTAATAATTATATGAATAATAATGCAAAGTTATCAATAATAAATCCAAGATTCAAGAAACCTAATAAATATAGCATGAAAAGAAATCCGATGAAGTTACTCAAGTCTAAACAATTTGATTGATTACCTGACTATTGGAATAAAGAAAACGAGTTTTATAGCATTACAATTTTTAATTTAAATGTTTTTCTTCTCATAAACTCATACATGTAAAAAAAATTCTATCTATACATAAAATACTTTCTTTTATTTCTATAAAACACTATGGTGCCTCATCACCTATAACGAAAAAATTGACTATTTATTTATGTATAATATTTCAGAATGTGTTTTTTTTAATTTAGGTGAACTATCAAATGTTTTAGCGCACTATATAATACCAGGGTCTAATAATTATTCATTTTAACTGCTTTAGCAAAAACTTCTTTTTCTTTTTTAATTTATTCGATTTGAAAGATATAACTTTTTAAAATAAAAAATAGCTGAAACAGACTAGAAAAATGTCTCAGAAGCAGATGATTGTCAAGATGAATGACTGACGTCTGAGCCACAAAGCAATGTTAGTATTATAGACCAGATCTTATAATTTAATAATCCCATCTGTGTATTTACCTAATATTTTATTTAGTAATCACAAATGTGTATTTATCTTATATTTCCTTTAGTAATCGCAAATGTGTATTTATCTTATATTTCATTTAGTAATCACATTGTATATTTACTATTTAGTTCTTTTTAATTAGTTTTATTCATCTTTACTAATTATAAATTGAATAAAAATAATTAAATGAAAAGATCTTTTGTTTTTTAAGCTTCTTTATTTTCAGTGAAAGGATCATTTTTTGATTTAAACAGGCATAAACGTTCAAGTCTTTTTCGCTTTTTTCTAAAAACCAGTTTGTTTTATTTCTTTAAAAAACTTAGTTTCTTCTTCTTTACTGTAGTTAAGTTTTGACTGTTTTTTTTGCTTGACCCGTTGCATTGAAGCCTCCGAAAGACGGGATCTGTCCATCTCTAGGCTGCTGACTCTTTTATAGGATGATGGATCTACTGACTGCATTCAATTTATGAGTGTCGTCGATTTCAGAAGCCTGCTCACTGATTGGGTACTTCATAGGTAAGGCCTCTTCATCAATGTCCTAGTCTCTCTTTTGCCTATCAAAACCGTCATGAGAAAGAGCTGCATAATGAAAATTAACTAATAGACTTACTCCAAGTGCTCAACTGCTGCTTCTGACACCAAATGCACATCCAAGCTGAAAAACACTACCAGAACTTATATAGGGAGGTTCCATAACTTCTCTTACTAGGCGATTGTTTATCTGTGGGTTTTGGCTTGAGAACTCAGTGAGATCATTAAAGTGGTGAATAAGAATTGTTTTTGCTTTGAAAAAAACCCGAATTTTTGTTTTCGTAAAAAACAGCCCACTGGATACCATTATCTACTTAAGGTAGAGAAGAAACTCATTGAATCGGTTCCAGACTTTAGCTGAGCTCAGGAGTCACCAGCTGAAGGCACCTGTCAAGTGCATGTCCAAATACACTTTTATTTTTTCTATAAACGTTTATTTCCACCATAAAACTTTTTAAAACCTGATATATCCTTAAATCCGTGTCAACCAATTGCAGAATTTTATTCATGCCACTACTTAAGCCCAGTGTAGAGTGGGCTGCACAAATATTTTGTGAAATTATTTATAATATTAAATTATATTATTATATTGCATTGTAATATATTAGGTAACATTATTATCGTAAATTTTGAGTAATTTAAATTATCTAATGATTTCTTTTTACTTGAAAACGCTGAGACTTAAGCCTAAATCTTCAATTTAGTTTTCGGGTGTGGGGGGGGGGTTTCATCAAAAGTAACAACTACCAATATTAAATATTCATTAAATAACCTAGTGAACCATTTTCCAAGTGGACGTAACGAATTTGTAATTTTTAGATTTTTTGCCTACTTATGACCCTCCTCTAACAATTAGGTGTTAACTATGTTTAGTAACGCCAACTAAGTAATCGAACATAGCTTTGGTTGCAAAGCTATTTAAAACAAGTAGAGATGTTCAACAAATAAAAATGTACATCGAAATTAACCTTAAGATGAAAAATTCTTATTTGAAATCGTTTTATAATCGTAATGTGGCATCAGCTAATTTTACAGCTGTTCCACACCTTTTAATCACCGTTAATCGAACGATTAAATTTTTTAATCGAAAGTTAACCGTGTTTTAACGCAATGTTTTTAGCATATATGCAATGAGTATGAAATAGTATTTTAAAATATTTTGGCTCAAAAATCTAATAGAAACTATTGAAATGTCATCAGAGTTTTTTATATAAAAGTAATTCAAATTTGAAAAAAATCTATACATTTTCAAAAAATGCAATTGTCATACATACTATTTGAGCAAGTGACTCAAGCAAACATGTTTTTCTACATGTGCCCAGCTGAATTGACGTTCATAAGGAACTGTACTTGCAGAAGATGATAAATACTTCCTTGGAAAATATTGATTTATTAATGGTATATGCATTTTATAGATTTTTGAATTGTTCATTTTTTTATCAAAAAAATTTCAACTTTAAAAACGCATAATCCATAAATGTAGTTTTATATGATGAAAACTGCATTTATCACAAAGAGCCACTTTCAACCCATTAACATATGATCTACCGGCATATAACATCATTGTGATACCAATACTATGATAGTATTCGCACGTTAATTGCTAATGTGCTCTAGTATTAGCTCCGCCACCATCGAAAAGTTATTGTATTTTTCAAATTTTCAAAGAATAGATTAAAATTTGACGAGTGGGTTTGTTCAGATGGTAAGACGTTGGACCTGCAACTCAAAGGCCGGGACCGGGAAAGTAAATGGTTCTTTAATTCGCACACTTCAAAAGACAATAAAGTGTGCTTATTTTAGAGTTAGTTTTACGTAGCCAATTTAAATGAAAACCCCCAACAGCTCGAGATATTTTTCGAAATATTATGATTAATAGAGAACCTTATTAAGAATTGAATCATCTCTTTTTCTGAAGAATTAAAATAACAAGATCATTATTAATTTTGTTTTATTATACTAAAATGAAAATCAAATTATCTGTTTATAATATATTACAAAAGTAAATCATATTTATTATCATTTTTAATTACTTAACGTATCACTGACATATTATGTCATGCTGTAAATTTGATACGCTTTTGAAGTATTTATTTGTCTAATAGTTAGATACATTTCTAATTAATTCACATTTATAAAAATATTTATATCTTATTAAGCACTGATTCTTTTTTCAGCCGTAGTAATAGTTTAGAACAATGGGATATTTGACATAAAATATATTTGAAACGGCTCGAGGTATGGGTGGTGTGGCGATGGTAGCGTGAGATTATAATATTTTACAAAGTAAGATTCTTAAGTGATAAAAAGCTTCCATTCAATCCAAAAACGATTTAGTCATCAATTAAATATTTGTAAAAAAATCTTTAAGATTTATTTTATTTTATACTGTTTACATTTATTTATTTCTTTTTTTTCTTGAAAACTATTTTTGACGTCGAGCCTTTCTGTTTAGTTTTAATCATTAAAATATATCAAACAAAATCATTATTTCAAAGATAGAAAATATCAGAAAATTTTATGCTCATGCATCATTTATCATTTTCTATTCGCTTTTAAGACAATTTCTTCAGAACTTTTAAAAGTAGTTTTAATACTAAAACTTAAAAAAAAAATAATTAATTTTTTAATGATACATTTTTATTAGAGCTGTTCCACGATTAAACATTTTAATCAAAAATGCAATTGCCGCACATCATTTTTGAGTCAGTTACTCAAGAAAACAAGTAATCCACATATGAAGGAATAAAAACGAATCCATAAAATATACAAAATAAAAATTTCACACATTCTTTTTGAGCCAGTTACTCAAGCAATCAAGTTTTCCAACATTAGTTGGATCTAAAGGAACTCTTTTCATGCTAACTATGTGTCTTGAAAAGCTGAATAATGTTCACACGGGACTCTACTTGCAGGAGAAGACAAGTATAGTCTTGCCAGTTTCGCAAGAGCCGGATATGCCCCTTTGTGTTTTTGGCAAGAGGACAACTCTCAAAGCCTACTACAGATTCTGTTCTATAACGTTTAATGATTGACTTATTCATGATTGAAGTATCTTCATCTTCAGAATCTGAAGTTACATATGTTTGTAGTCTTTTTTTAGTGAAGGCTGTATATTTTTTGAAATTTTCTTTTATTCTACTAGTTTGTTTAACTCTTTTTTTAAAATAAGTATTTTAATTGTTTAAATCAGGGGTCTTATGATGTGGCAATTCTTGACCATTGGATATTCTGATTAATCATTTTCTGCTCCCATTTGGAAAGAAATTTTGTGTGTGAAACAAATGACACAAGCTGGATCATCTTCTAGAGTGCAGATTTTTTGTGTAAAGTTACAAATTGCAAGTAATACTTTTGAACATTTCAAGTATTTTTCACTTCCTAGAAGTTCTGTTGCGAATCTACGAGAAATGATAAGTTTTTGATGGAATGCAATTTTTCCTATTCGTCTGTTGACAGTAAACTAGGAAAGTGTTCACTTGCTGACAATGTAACCAAAACAGCAAAAAACAGTTCAATTTTGAAAATGAATTGAGCATTTTAAATTATTTAATTTTTTTTGAATGTGTTAAAATATTTAACGGCGTTATAAATTTTGACGGTCGTTAATGGATTAACGCGTTAATCGAGAGTTAACGTAGATTAAAGCACAGCTCTAATTTTTATTCAAAGACGCTCAAAAGCTTTGCACATAAGATGAGTTGATAAGTAGCGAGCCAAAAAAGTGTATAAATACTGATTGAAAAAAATGTCATACTGAATGTAGTTAAGGTGGGAAAGACCCATGATGGTTTATAGTAAAAATAACTTTGTTACACACTCTCAAATACACTTTAGTCCATAAGTATATAAAACAAAAAACATACAAAAATCTAGTTTAATCAAAAATCTAACTTATGCTAAATCTGTCATTTTGAATGATGAATTTATATACCCCATAAAAGCAAAATAGTTTCCAAGTTTAAACTTAAACTAAGAAAAACAGCGGATGAAGAGGGGGTAAGTGGGGAGTTGTTGAAGTCGTTGAAGTGTAGAGGAAGAGAAGAGGTGATGAATTGGTTCAATAAAATATTAGAAGGAGGTGAGGTTCCAAAAATTTGGAGGTATAGTCGGATCGTTCTAATTCATAAAGAAGGTGAGAAAAGAAAAATTAAGAATTATCGACCGGTAGCAATAAGCAGCATTTTATGTAAGCTAATGATGATTATTTTGGGAAAACGAGTGAAGAGATGGGCAGAAAGTAATTGTATAATTAATGAAACACAGGGAGGCGTGGGGAGGACAACCTTTTTATGTAAGGGCGGGTTAGTGAAATTGCAAAGGCAAGAGGGGAAAGATTATTGGTAGCGGGCTTAAACTTAGAAAAGGCATATGATGGGGTGAACAGAGGCAAGTTGTTTGAGGTGTTAAAGAAAATGGGAATGGGTGGAAAAATTTTAAGGGTGTTGAGGGAGGTGTATGAGAAGAACAGAGTGAGATTTGTGTTGGATTGAATTTATACAGTAGGGATGTGGCAGCAGTCTTGGATAACCTTCGAGCTGAGGTAGTGATGAAAGCACATAATCAAATGGAAATATATTATAGGAAAAGTAGGTAGAGGAGACTACTAATACTACTACTACTACTACTACTACTACTACTACTACTACTACTACTACTACTACTACTACTACTACTACTACTACTACTACTACTACTACTACTACTACTACTACTACTACTACTACTACTACTACTACTACTACTACTACTACTACTAATACTACTACTACTACTACTACTACTACTACTACTACTACTACTACTACTACTACTACTACTACTACTACTACTACTACTACTACTACTACTACTACTACTACTACTACAACTACTACTACTACTACTACTACTACTACTACTACTACTACTACTACTACTACTACTACTACTACTACTACTACTACTACTACTACTACTACTACTACTACTACTACTACTACTACTACTACTACTACTACTACTACTACTACTACTACTACTACTACTACTACTACTACTACTACTACTACTACTACTACTACTACTACTACTACTACTACTACTACTGCTACTACTACTACTACTACTAAATTAAAAAGATTAAATAATTTTTAATAAAAGACAATATTGAATATTTTATTATATTTAATGATAAATTGAATAATGAAAATAATTTTTTTAAAATTATTGATCACATCGTATTTCTAATTGTAAAAAGTTAAAAACTAATAAAATATAATAATAATAGATATAAGAATAAAAGTTTCTATAAGGCATAAATGTGAGTGACATAGTTATGACTTGAGCATCAAAATATAGAGGCCTTTTAAACCGAAAAGTGATGTCTTGTCACGTTTTCAATAAAATTTCGATGCCGTTCATTGTAAATTGAACGTTGCTTATATACTCAAAAGCATGTTCAATTTATGTACAAGGTGAACGGACAGCCGAGTGTGTAACGACTCTCAGCTTGACCAATGGATAATGGTCCTAGGTTAGAGTGCAACCGATCTCCTAGAAGCCCAATGCGCGAACCGAAACTTGTAGATTAAGTGGCCTAGGAGCCTCTTTGGGTTAAACGCTCACTTATAAATTATTATTATTCTTGTTTATTTCTATTATTCTTATTATTTTTACAGGCTTATCTTAGAACATAAAATATGCATAAAAATGTTCTAGTACTACTATTAGTATTTTAAAACAAAAGTTTTTACACAATTTAATTTGAAAATAGAATTTAAAATCCGTATATCATTAAATCTAAGTAAAATTAATATTCAAAGTTTTATAAAACTCACCTAAATTCATTTCTGTACAAACAAAACCTGAAATGATACTTTCAACAACGCTTTTCTTAGATTTTAAATTTATTATGAATTAATTGTATTTTTTCCAATTGATATACTAATAGTTAAAAAATAAATTAAACTTACAAAAATAATTTTCAATTAACTAACTTTTTACTTTTCAATTAATTAACTTTGTATGTTTAAAAGCTTCATAAAAAATATAAAGCTTGAGAAATATCTTTATAAATTTCAAAAGATGTAATTTATTACCAAAAAAAGTTAATTTAAGATACAATTTGGCACCGAATTAAAAAATTCTTATAGACTGAGAATTGAGACTGCTGCTTTATATGTGAATCGTATTCAAGAGATTGCATATAGACTATATAATATAGTATAGTATACAGTAACTAAATAAGTGCACTTAATACTTTCTCATTATTTGAAGGCATGAAGAAAAGAAATTCGAAATACATTTTAAAACTATTCTTCTGAATATTATACAAAGGAGATTGAGAATTGTTCATATTTTCTTTTTACATACACTTTTTTTATACAGTGAAGGTTTATTATCCCTTATAAATTCATTTTATTTGAACAATAATTCTTGGAGAAATAGTTATAGTGCCACTATTAATAGATCTATCTAAATAGGTTTAGATTTTGCTTGAGCACTGTGGGTCAGTTTATGGAATAATGGAAATAACCATAAAACAACATGAACGAAGCCTATACCCGATAAATAGTGTAGTTGTGTATCGTTATTTGTGTGGTTGTTTTTGCCGTAAAAGTGTCTATTTAATGTAAATGAACAAAAATGTCTTACTTAAATGAATTTTTTATTTATTTAATTGATAGAAAAACACTTATTGTCTGATCGAGTTTTTAATTGGATATTTAAAAATACTTCTTTATTATTATTGTTTATAAATTGAATTTTTTATTTATTCGATGAACTCTTACCATTAAGACAATGAAAAAGTTTTTGCATGCTTGACTTACACAGTGCTTTTGCTGATGTCTTTAAGCATTAATGAACCTTTGAGGAGTTCCAGGTTCATTGTCGAAACCTCGAAAGTTTCAGTGTTGAAGGCAAACACTTCTAATCTTATTTTGTGAGTATCATATTATTATTTTAATTATCATTAAATTAGATTTTATTATTGACGAATGGGATCGTTTGCCATGATGTCTGCTGAGTAACAAATATTTTTCGCAGTTTTTTAAAACTACCGTTAAACACCAGATGAATCGGAAAGCCAAAATGTTTAAACATCATCATTTTTATAAAAAAAAAATTTTTGGGCTTCTAGGTCGGACATTACTTTTAAAATTTAAAGGTCTGTGGTGGTAATGGCGAAAAATAACAATAGTCGTAGCTAATTTCAATAATAAAGTTGATGAATACTAGTAATTTTATTTTGAACTTTTTCTAAATTATAAATTTAATCATTAAAAAGTACAAAATTATCATTAAACTAGATTTCGCAAGCATTCATAGCAAAGAACTTCTATATTGATCGATTTAGAGTTTTTGGCAATAGATTGAAAAATACCTATAATTTCGTAAATTTGACTTTTTTCATCTTTAAAAGTGTGTGAATATGTTGGTATTTTACGTTTTATGCGTTATAAGTTATAAAAAACGTAAACGTTTCCTCATAACCGGTTAGGTCGTAAGGGAGAAATTATGAATTTTTTAGTTCGTAATTTCTCTTCACGGAGATTAAAGTTTTTTTGGGAGCGTTCATCTCATATCCATGAAATTTGGTCACTAGGATGAGTGGGAATCAAACCCACGACCTATGGCTATATGCCGCGAGTCGTTAACCACTCGTCCACCCGTTATAACATATAACTTATACTTAACCGCCAATCGTAAAAGTGAATGTGTGAACCTATCTCCGACGCCATTTTGGTCTGTTTATTTATTTATAATTAAAGCAAAAAAAGTAAAATATAAAATTAAAATTTCAAATAATATTAAAAATTACAGTTCATATTTTAAAAAGTATATTTCTATAGAAATATTTTCTCGTTCATCGTTCATGACAGGAAGACGGCATTACGATAAATTAAAACAGTTAGATATTCCGAGAAAATGGTGGATCAAGCGACGAAAAAAACGTAGGAGCTGTTTAGCACTTCTAAAAAGTGTAGAGAAAGCACGGATAAGGCACATTAATATATTTAAACTTCAGCTACTTAGGTGAGTTATTTTTGAGACGTAGCAACCGAAAAGCTGTTATTATTACAGTTCTTAATTAATTTTCACATTTTAAAAATATATAATTACAAGTTGTGTATTATATATATATATATAAAACTCTCAAATAGACGCACGTTTGTTTAGTGGTTGAGTGCAAGGCATAAAGAACCGTTTTTTTTTTAATTCAAGCTATATGGTCAGACAGGCAAATTCTGATTTAAAATGTTGAAAATTATTTTTGAAAGTACTGGTTTTGTTTGAGTTATTATCAATTACCAAGTCTGAAGGGTCAAATGACCTAGATGGGTATGTATTTTCATTTGTTGGTGAGTAAATAGTTTCAGACCAGTGGTTTAATCTATGCAAATGTCATTTTGATTGTTTGAGCAATCAGCGTTTTCATTATATAATTTTAGTGTCTTTGGCATTCTAATAAATTCAGATAAAAATCACAACAAAGTCGTTTTTATTTATATTTATTTTTAGATCTTTCATTCATTTTTAGATCTTTCATTCATTTTCAGATCTTTCATTCATTCTCAGATCTTTCATTCATTTTCAGATCTTTCATTCATTTTCAGATCTTTCATTCATTTTCAGATCTTTCATTCATTTATAGATCTTTCATTCATTCTCAGATCTTTCATTCATTTTCAGATCTTTCATTCATTTTCAGATCTTTCATTCATTTTCAGATCTTTAATTCATTTTCAGTTCTTTAATTCATTTTCAGTTCTTTCATTCATTTTCAGATCTTTCATTCATTTTCAGATCTTTCATTCCTTTATAGATCTTTCATTCATTTTCAGATCTTTCATTCATTTTCAGATCTTTCATTCATTTTCAGATCTTTCATTCATTTTCAGATCTTTCATTCATTTTCAGATCTTTCATTCATTTTCAGATCTTTCATTCATTTTCAGATCTTTCATTCATTTTCAGATCTTTCATTCATTTTCAGATCTTTCATTCTTTTGTTATATATTTTCATCTTTTTTAGATGTTTGATAATTTCTCATTATCGTTCTTCCTATTATTATATAATGTGTAAAAGAACAAAAAAATTTTGAGTATGCATTTATAGTAGTTTAGCCTATGGTTAGAAACCCTACATTGTTGTTATTGGTACAGAAAGAGCAACTAGAAGAAACCCGTGTCAAATGAAAGACATTGGGCCGAATCATATATTCTTTTCCGGAAGCACAGGCTCCTTAGATCAATTGAGTGTTCAAACAACGTACGAGACCTTGAAAATAGCATAAATCGCCGTTTACTTTCGTCTTAATTATTTAAAAAATAGATGCTCCCGAAAATCATCTAGCCTAATGAACTGCAAGCTGACACAAGAAAGACAAACAGAACATGGGAGCTGCTGGAGGATCTCGCTTAGAACCAAGTTCGAATCAGGTTGGCGGCTTATATGGCAGACAGGCAACAAGAAAATGTAAGTTCTAATGAAAAAAATTCAAGTAATTGTTACGATTTATCCAGCTGTCATCTTACGTTGAAGGGCTAATTGCTTTTGATGCCTAGATTTTATCCTTAAACTGACAAAATGGAATGATTACTGCACTTAAAATGGCATTCGCCTATATAAGCATCAATTCAGATTTTTTAACCATATATCTAGATTTTTTAGTATTTTATAATACCGTTTCTTAGCTATAGAATTAGCGTCTATAGTTATGAAGCTTCATTGCTTGCCGACAATTACTTTTTATTAGAAATTATTTAATAATGTATTTCTTCTCTATTATTCTTCCATAATTGATTTTTCAAAACTTGTTTATATTCAAGATTTTCTCACTTTTAATTTTATAAACACAATAGACTTATTTGCTCTCACACCCATGGGGAAAGTTAACAATCTTTTCCAATAAAGTAAAAAGGGTCTATGATGCTAATTAATCATTCTTTTTATACCTTATTAAAATTATAAAATTAATTCAACATCAATAACCACTGTCAAAATCGTATATTAACTTAAAATTTTTCGTTTACTAACTTTGAATAACACTAGCATAGATAGATCGGATTTTAAAAAAAGCTCTAGATTTTTTTGAAATTAGATTTGACGATATTTCTGAAAAAAACAAAAATAATAATAATAAACATTATTAAGTTGTGGTATAGCCCTATCGAACTTCAAGGCCACTTTGAAGGCTGCAAAAATAAACTCATTCCAATTTTTTGGTAAATAGGGTGTGTTGGATTGATCCAACGACCTATGGACTCAACCGTATTTGTATAGGGTTTCATTGTTGAAACATCAACAAAAAAAATTAACAGCAAATTAAATAACTAATAATTCTTTAATTTGTAAGTTGAAAGTTTTTTATAAATGAATTAACTAAAAAATGGTTATTATAGTTTTGATCGTCTCAAAATTATATTTTTGGTGCTATTTGTTGCTAATTTAATTAGAAAAAAAAGTAGTTTGAAAATATGTCTAAAGAAAAATAAATACTAAAATTGTAAAAATTTCTGTATTCTGTTTTTTCATATTCTCAATAACTTATCTTTCTTTTATATATAATTAAAATTTTCGCATACATTTCTGAGCTACTTATAATCAATTTTCAACAAATTATAATTTTTTTTATAGTCTATATCGTTCACAGCTTGACAGACGC